>CABFKO010015787.1:0-10033 GCA_901766855.1 Panagrolaimus sp. ES5
TAATAATATTTTTAATAAAAAAAAATGACATTGCCTGAAGGCTTCAAAATAAAAATATAGATTAAAAATAAGCAAGCAGCATCGGACAAACAAATTAAAAAATTTTTATATTCAAAAATACCAAGCGAAATGTAGCTATGAAACAAAGGGATGAATAAAAAAAAATAACAAAAATTATATACTTTTCAATTGATGGACAATTTTTGCTCACTTTTTACTTAATATATGAAAGTATTAAAAAATGTATGATTCAAAAAGCGGACTCTTTTTACAAAACTATAATAGTTAAAGCGAGAAAATGAAAGCCCCACCAAGACACCATATTTATTACAAATTTAAAAATACAATTTTTTATTCAACGACAGTATATATTAAAACTCGTACACATAATACATAATTTCACGAATTAACTTAACAGAATTTTTCAAATCATTTTGCTAATAACTTGAGCAGTGATAGGATGCATGAAAGGAACATTTTCTTGGAATTTAGCAATGGCAAGTTCTCGCATTTCATCCCATTTAAAAAGTTTACTAAAAAGCATATGAGTCAACTATAATAAATTGAGGAAAAATAAAATGAAACTTACTTAAAAATAGGCTTAACATATTTGAGACGTCCTTGACGAGTAACAAAGTCAATCATGAAAGGAACCAATGGCTTGTATTTTGATTTAAGAGCAATAAGTGAGAAAGAAAAGATAACTTCACAATTTCCACAATTTTCCAAATCATATTTCTTGAAAAGTTTAAGGAAGCGTTCACCGGTAAATGCTTTTCCAGAAGTTTCAATACAATCAAGAACTTTAACTTTCATATCAGATGATAAATCTTTGAAGGCTTTTGGATCAAGGTTATCAACTTCTTCATCAGTTCCATCTGTCCAAACTTTAGCAAGATGACGACAATCTTTTAATGTTTCATCATCAAATTCAGGAGTATTAGGTGGAACGCCAGCTTCTAATAGCCATCCATTCCAATTAATGCTATCCAAAACATCTTTTTTGTCAGAATATTTAGCATACAAAAATTGTTTCCAATCATCAGTGACAACAGATTGACCAGCAAATCTATCAATGTAATCACGAAGAAATTGTTCAAACCGAGCAGAATCCCCAAGCTTTTGTTCCAAAACCAAAAGTAAAGCAGAGCCTTTTTCATATGGAATGGTCGAATACGCATCATCAGGATCGATACCATTTAAACAAGGACAAAGTTTTGTAAATTCATGAGTTGGATTAAATGTTTCATTGATGACAGGTAACATACGATCTTCCCAACCACAAATATTTTCAAATTGACGAACACCTTCACCATAAATACGACCCATAATTTTACGTTCACAAAATACAGTAAAGCCTTCATTGAGCCAAAAATGTTCCCAATTTGCATTAGTAACAAGGTTACCAGTCCAACTATGTGCAATTTCATGAGCAATAACATTTGTTAATGAGCGATCACCAGCAATAATAGTAGGAGTAACAAAAGTTAAGCAAGGATTTTCCATGCCACCAAATGGGAAAAATGGAGGAAGAACAATCAAGTCATACCTGCAAAACGGGGTAAGTAAAATAATATTGTAGATATTGAAACTGACCGTCCCCAACGATATTCACCAAGAAGTTCTTCAGCTGTTTTAAGCATAATTTCAGTATCTTCAAATTCCCAACGAGCTTTATCAACCATGGAAGGTTCAGCCCAAACTGCACAACGTTCACTGATATCACGCTTTTCAAGATCGCCAGCAACAATTGCAAAAAGATAACTTGGCATACGCTGAGGTTGTTTGAACAAAAAAGCGTCATAACCATCATAAAAAATGTAATCAAGACCATCACGGTAATTTCCACCAACATGCCATTCTTTAACTTTTGCATCATTTTCTCGATTATCTTTTCCAAATCCAATTGCGCTCATTAAGCATGTAATACCCTTAGGAACTTGAACCTATAACAGCAAAAAGATAATACATATTTGATCAAAGTAAACAATCAAACTACATACCCGTGCATTGTATGTCTGTTTGATAGCGGGTGTGTCCATACAAGGGATGATAGAACGTGCATGAATAGCTTGACATTGGCTGAAACATGATCATTAATGCGTAACACGATAAGTCAAACTAATCACCTGTACAAAAAAGGTTGATTTTTGTCCGCTGTAAGCTCTTTGTCAACGAATTGAAGTGCAGATGCAGTTGGACTTGTACAATAGTAAACAACGAGGTCACTGAAATAAATGAACATTATGAGATAAGAGTTGCCACAATCAAAATGTAAACAAAAGACATCATTAAAATAAAATTTAGTTTTAAAAGGCATCAAAAATTAAAACTCACAATTCTTTACCACTATCAATATTTGGAATATCAATATTAAGAGATTGACCCAAAACTCCATGATCAACAGCTTTATAAGGCACAGTGTCTCCATTGAAGTGAACATCTGTAATGCTCAAATCTCGAGAATCAAGGATAACTTTGTTGGTAGGCTTATGACATTTCATACGAAGAACAGCATACCCATCGAGGATTTTTTGTTCAAAATTGACTTTCAAATCAAGATCAATATGATAAATCGAAACTTCATCGAAGTTAGCAAAGGAAGCAGCATCCTTATGGACACCCATCTAAAAGAGAAAAGTTGTGAAAACAAGAAAAATAATATTCAAAAGGTAAAAAAGGACAAGTTAAATCACGAAAAATACTCAAATAACTGCCACGCATTGTCTGAAATGCAGCTCGTTTGATGACAATGAAAGTAGCATTAAGCTCACTTCCGTCTATCAAACATTTCACAAAATTATCACCAAAAAGATAAAAATGAAGCAAGTCACGTCCCAGTTAAGCCTCTAAATATCAATTTTTAAGACAAAAACTGTTAAGAAGACACAGCCGGGGAGAAAAAAAAGAGAGAGGAACAGTCAAGTGATGTCTTTTTTTGTGCTTAGTGTTATAGAAAAGCTTATGCTTCTTAGACAAGGAAAAAATTCCACAGAAAAGAAGTATTGACAGAGTACAAAAATCAGTTTTTATAAAATTTAATGAAAGCAACAAAAAAACAATCGCAATTAATTCGAGCTCAAAGTTAAATTGAAAGGCGCCATTGAAGGAAGGAAAAAAAGGAAGGACATAGAAAGTCAAAAAAGTTCAATCGAACAACTTGCAAGCAAAAGAATAAAAAGGAAGAGTTCTATTTCGTGTTTAGAGTTTTTTTTTGTTGTTCTTTTTTAAATTTTTGAAAAGCATGCGACGACCACTTCAAAAAAAAGTAATAATGCGTTTTTTTGGTTTAAATTCACTTTTTAGTTTTTAGCACAACAAATTTATACAACACTAATCGAAATAAAACAATCATTATTACTCAAAAATAAAAACAAAACATCGCAAAATAATAATTAATCAAAAAATGTGCAAAACACTTTTGGTAAAAAGTAACATTCAAGAATAAAATGACCTTGAAAATGGACGTTTTTAGCTTTTTTCTAATTTTTTTGAACTTTTTGAAATCTAAAACTGTGAACACTTTGAAACAGACTGAACACGATGATCATTTAAAAAAATAAAGCCTCTTTTGATGAAAAGCGATTCGCTTATTTTTGACCAAAAAAAGAAAATGACTGCGCAATAGCGAACTTTCTTTGGCAACTTCAAAAATCTATGTGCAGATGAATAATATTGAAAAATGACTAATAAGCGGAAACAAAACAACAAGTTGCAGCAGTATTACAGTTGTATTTCAATATTCCCATCTCTTCTTTGTTTTGTTTTTTATCCTTCTTTCTTTGTCCATCATCTTTGCCGACATGTTTAACCTTTAACTTTTGCTCCATCTTACGCCATATTTCCATCGTTTTAGTCATTTCGTAATCGCTCTTCCTCTGATTCATCACTTTTTGTCTTCTTATAAAAGTGCTTTATTTCTTTTATGTAACAAGTTTTTGGGATGACAATAACAAATTAAAAAGAATAAACAAGTCATTTAAATAAAACAGTTTTTAACAATTTTAAAAATTTTGATATTCGCCCCCTTGCTTGAAAAGTTCAGAAAATCAGTTATAAAGATAAGTTAAAAATTTCAAAGTACAGAAATGGTTAAAGTACGGTATACAAAAGATATGAAGGTTGAAATAAAAATAAAAGAAGATGTTAATTACAGTACACAAAGATTTCATTAACAGAAAAAGGTGAAAAATACAGTATACAATTAATTATATATTCATTAATAAAACAATGATAATGAATATATATTTTTGTCGGTTAGGTTAACCGAACCGACAAACCGAGGTCATTCAATTTCGGTTGAAAAATTTTACTATTTTGCCTGTAAAAAGCTTCATTTTTTGTTCATTTGAATAATTTATTGGGTAAGCTTAATTGATAACAAAATAGAATGAAAATCTAAGTGTAAATTAACTGTTAAACAATTTTGGCTTTAAAACTGAAAAAACCATTAATCGGTTTTTGGTTCGGTTCGGTTAACCGAAACCGAAAAAATTCGAATAACCGACAGCACTGCCTACGACCTACGAAAACTCTAAATTAATATTTAAAGAAATTCAAATGACAAAAGTTAAATCTTAAATCAAAAATCCAGCAAATAATAAAGTGAGCAACAAATGCTTCTTTCAAAACCAGTATTGTAGGAATCAGGGCAATGAGAGGATTCCACGTTTACGGTCATCAATAATTCCAAAATTTTGAACCTTTATCGACCCCTCGTCATCATTACAATTCCTTTGATCTTTGAGGCGTTTTTGCATTACCGGCATTTTTTGGTTGAATCCGACCTAAGCCTCTTTGGGATGACGTAATCACTGGACAGTCATAATGAGCCATCAACTGCTGAAATTGTTCTGACGAAAATTTAAGGACTAAAGCCACATGCTTTTTTTTAAATATAGGATTTTGACTACGATATATTCGTTGAAACAAATTAGAGACTGTCCAGATATGACGTCATACAAAAGGGGGGAGGGAGGGGTAGAACCGTCGATGATGCCGCTTTGAAGTGCGGCAAAAAGATCAAAGGAAAAGCATGACGGGGGAGGGAGGGGTCAAAAATATCGATTTTTGAATGACGTCATATCTGGAAAGGACTACGGGTGCTTAAGGGGGCTTGTGCACCCGTAGCACTAAATACGGCGCTGAAATGATTACAAGAATAAATAATAAAATGAGCAACAAAATTTTCATTTAAAACCAGTGACTTATTTTCCGAATATATACAAATAAATACTTTATAATACCTTTATTTTTTATATCGTAATTAAAGCATTAAAATAGATTACATATAGTGACGGTAGGTTGACTATTGGTTAGTTAAATACGTTAGGTAAGACATATATATATATTAAAACAAGACGAAAAAATCTTATACAAGAGGATGTCCTACTTCCGCAGATACAGTTTCAATAATCTTCTTGCCAGAGGAATATTTTAAAAGAGGCTGAACATTGACAGAAATTCGTTGAGTTAAAACATCAAACCATTTAGCTTTTCCTTGACGTTTACCACGACGAATTTGAATGCCCATGTTAAGAAGACGTTGAATAACATAATTTCCATATTGATCAAATAACATTTGATCTAATGAATCACGGCCATTCCTTAAAAGCAAAGTTGAACATAGGTTAGCAGAAAGTAAAAGAAACTTACTTAGGATTAACTTTACCATGAAAGACTTCTTTAATCATTTCTGGAAGAAGATTATCTGGAGCACATTCAAAAGCTTGTTCAACGACATGTGATGAATATTTTGATTGAGAAAGTGAAAGAATATTTCCAACAAGAGCTGATTTAATAATACGATCACGATAAACATGAAGAGCACGATGTTTAATAACATATTGAACAATATAATTAGCAAATTCATCTTGAGAATAACGAAAAGCTTTTCGTGAAATCTTATCCATAAGCATACGAATTAGTGCTGCTTCAGTGGAACTAAAGCATGATTCAATTAATAACTGAAAAAGAAACCTTGGTAAAAAGAACTCACTCATCCTTATTCAAATCACCATTATTGTTACAACTCTTGGTAAGCTTTTCAAGACAAAATTGTACAACACGACATCCAAATTTATTACAAATCATTCTATCCATATTTCCAGAGGAACACATTTCTTCAACGATAAAGCGATAATCCTTTGCTGGAACAATGTCAATAATCTTTTGAAGAACATGATTAGCACTTTGATCAGTTCCCATAGACAAAACATAACCACGAAAAGCTTGAAGCATTGGTTCAAGCATGACAGGAGTGAAAGCATCAACGGCTTTTTGGATAACACGACATGAGAAACGATTGAATGCCATATCAGGTGCTTGAACAGCTAAAAGATGTAACATTTTTTGACCATATTCTTTGCCAGCTTCAGTAATCATCTTCTAAAAGTGTAGCACAGTAAGATATTGAAAGAACTGAACAAACATGAACATACCTGAATAACAAAATTTCCAAACATATCCATGGCAAGATTATAAATTGATTGAGAATCAAAGAGCATTTCATAAAGTTTACGACGAAGTGGACAATCTTCAGTAGGAAAATTATCTTGAATAAATCTAAAAAAAGCACTACCTCAAAGAAGCTCTCGTAAAAAAACACTACTTACTGGCTTCCTTTCTTGTCTCGAACACAAATAAAAAAGAGATCAAGTTCAACGATATCTTGGAGACTAACGGTAAAATTACCTTCTTCATCAAAAAGCCATTCAGGCATTTGACCACGACCAGATCCAGAAAGAGTTAAGCGATTCATTTGAGCCATAAGAGAATTATATTCAAAATCTGATAGCATTCCATTGTGAAGGGTTGGTTGTAAAGCAGGATGATGGAAGCTTGGTGGATATGATGCAGATACAGCATAATATTCATGACCATATTCATGGCCATTCTAAACAAAATATATGCTATGATAAATCAAAAAACGGTGATAAAAAAACTTACAACAGCACCAGAAATATAAGCTCCAACAGGAATTGCACCTGCCATGGCATTGGTTGGAATAAGCATACTACTTTCAGGACAATAATAGATGGCACTCATGATTATTAAAGTTAAAAAGAAGGCGTTAGTAGTAGAAGCAAATAGTCAACAAACCGTCACTAAATAATTAAATTAAATGATAGCACATGCAACACAAAATATTCACAATACACAAAAAATAAAAAGAGTGAGGTAACGATTTTGATGACACGAATGCTGCAAATTTTTGTGATCGCTTCATTCCTTTCAACCATGCAAAATTGAAGTCTCTCTCTCTTTCTTCTTTTTCCTTCTCGCCTTTCTTTCTTTTTGCGAGTACAACAAATCTGTTTTTATTCGCGTTTGAACAATTTTTTTTTGCTTTTTTTTAGCATCGTTTTTTAACCAAATTTTGTATGCAATTACTGTTATTACAAAATTGTAAAAAAGTTGGAGCATTGAAGCAGTTTTTTTTTTAAATTTACAACAATGGTATCATTTATTTATTATATTAAATAGTTAAATATTTGATATTTTCGTGCAAAAAAGATTGTTCAAAAAAAAACTGCAGAAAAAAAATTTGTTGAAAGAAAATACTGTAAAATTTTGAAAATCTATAAATAAATTTTTTACTGTTGCTTTATTATTACTAACAACAACAGCAAAGCCGCAACTGCTTTATGGACATTGGGTATATATCTCTCTTCTTGAACTTCCAGTTTTCATCTTCAATTTAGACTAGATAAAACGAAATTTTGTTTGGTTTTTATATTGAATATCCCTCCTCTTAAGGTTCATCAATTTGCGACCCTGTTTAACAGATTCTATTTAGATTTTTTTTGATTATTGTGTTTTGCGAATCTCTTTTGTTCCTAAAAGAAAAAAGTTCTTTTAAACTGCTGTTTTCTTCTTTCAAATGAATCAACAACATATTCCACAGAATGGCAAGATCGATTAAGAAAATATTTTTCTTTCAAAATATACATACATTAACCTTTATTTAGGTCCCCATATGTTGTCGAAAAAAAAGTGTTAATTGCAAATTTCGAAAATAACATTTAGGCTATTCAGTTTGCCGCCACTTTTTTAAAATAACCCGTAACACAACTGTTATTCGTAAAAAAGGAAGCTTAGTTTTGTGTGTAAAAAAACAGAAAAAAGAAGTGCGCCAAAAAATGGAAAATTTTGCGCGCGTTTTTAGGTGGAAATTTCTTTCATCATTATGACTTTCAGCCCTTTAAAGTATTTTTAGTTCTAAAGTTGATTGAAGATGATGCATTGTAGCGGTCTGTTCTCTTTTTTAGGGCTTTTTTAAATTTTTTTATGGAAATGTTATTTTATTTTACCTTTTTCGAAGTTGAAAAGATAACTTAAACCTCACATATCTTACTAAAACTATTGTGCTAAGAGATAATGCTGTACGTCTTTTTATTTTTATATTGTAGATATTCATGCTCTTTGACTATTTACCTATTAAAAATGTCTTTCAATCATGGTTTTCTTGTTTTACTAATTTATTGAATACAGAAAATAGTTCAAGTGCTTGATTTTGTATACAGAACTGTTTCAAAGCTCAAAAAGCAATTTTTTACTTTTTCTTGATTTTTATGTATACTGTAGTTTTTTTATTTTTAAGTGTTGAAATATAAATGCTAATTTCTGGCCAAAAAATATTTGATATTTTCAAGACCGTAAGAATGAATATTTTTTTGGGCTGGAAAATTTGCATTTGGAGGAGGCACCTATTTTTTGTATTAGTGCCAGGAAACTGCAACCTTTTTCTAACATTTTTCCAATGTAAAATACCAAAAATACATGACGTGGGTTGACAAAATATCAAAGAAATAGGAAGGAACATAAGTCATTTTTCCCCCACTTTCTTTAAGGCTTTTTTGGAACATTCAGCTTGGTTCTGGTTCTTGAAATCTTATTTTATTACATATTTTTTATCTGACGTGTTATTTAAAAATTATATTTAAGCTTTTTTTATATTTTAATAATAATGGTTTAGATGACAACAAATAATATGCAAAGATTTGATTTTAAAGATCCTGTATCAAATGATAGTTCTCAATACTGTAATCTAAACTTAAATCAAAATCACAAATGTACATCCATTGATCCAATGCATGCCATAAAAACTGTTTCATCTGATAGAAAAAGAAATGAACGAGGTAAACATTTTAACTTTCATGAAAAATGGAAAAATTATTTAAAATGTTTTTGGCTTGAAACTTTGCAAGTAGACTATCTTACAATATCCTAAAAGACAAACAAAGTCCCTCAAAGTTTAAGCATACTTTCGAGAGAACAACTAAGCACAAAATGGTAAACTTGTATCTTTTAAATTCTTTGAAAGCTATTTTCATAGACTAATAATCTCATTTGAAAGTAAACCATTTTTAAACAAAAACAGAAAAATGATTTAAAAAGGACTAACAATTGAACCGTCATACATGTCCTAACCATTTTCCACTCAAATATTGAGTTTTTTGGCCTTCTTTTAGCTCCAAAACTTAACATGTTTTAGAATTAACGACCTTATGAAGCATATTTTTAGACTTTTAAAGTTTCGGATATTAAATTTTAAATAAATTACGGTGGTTTTGGATGTTAAAACAAAAATTTAAAATATCTCAAATTTTCTCAATGTAGCTAAACAAATATATCCAACATTTGGTGGTTAAATATTTCTTTCTTTTTTCAGCATAGGCCTAAACAGTATTTCTGCAAAAATGCAAATATATGCTTTAACTAAGCTCAGATTCATAGATGGTTTTTTTTACATATATGATATTTCACAACAAAAGAGCGTGATTTGATGTGCTAAAAAACCAGTTAAAAGCCCTAAAATAGCATATTTAACTGTCCTAAACAATAGGTTTTAAAAGTTGAAATTCAAAGGTTTATAATTTTTTACATTTTGAAACAGCAATGTAAGTCTTGTTTTTAAGAGAGACTGCATCAGAAATCTAAAATAAGGGGTGCAGTTTTTTTGAGAATCTTTTTTTTTGATACGAATTGATTGTAGCCGGCTATAGCCGGCTACTAAAGATTTTTTAAAGAA
>CABFKO010015810.1:0-10027 GCA_901766855.1 Panagrolaimus sp. ES5
TTATTATTTGTTATTATTTTATATATTCTTGTAATGCCTGTTTTCCAACTCCGAATTCAGAGAATCCGATAAATTGTAAATAATTTTTTTTAAATTTTGATACGTTTATTTTATCTTTTATGAGCTCATCATAGGTGATGTACACCAATTTTAGTGGACCTGAGCAAATATGGAGAGGGTAAAATATTATACTGTCGGCTCGTTACTTTTTAACCTAAGGCCGGCCGTAAAAATTTTTTTAGTTCATCTTCTTAAAATTTTTGATATCTTGCTACCCATAAATTTTGGGAAGTTAATTAATCACGATGATTACAAAAATCATGAAAAATACCCGTTCACACAATCTTATATGAGACTTTTTAAGAGGAACTATGTTTGCGACAAAAATTGAAAATCAGGGAAAAACTTTTTTTTTCAATCAAACTTTTTTTTGGGCAGCAAATAAAAAAAGAGCATTGCATGAAAATTGTGAATTAAAAAAGAATTATTTTTTGCCTCATCTTTTACACTAAAAGGGGTATCATAAAATTGTTATGCTTTTTGTCTGAAACATTATGTAAAATTATTCCATATATTTTTTAGTATGCCCTCCAGAAACTTGTATGCCCGCCAATGTTGGCTTATTCATGACATTTAATCCGCCCTTTGGTAGTGGTACTCCAGATTCCAATTGCATTTATTATCACAACGTTTATTGTAATGACCCAGGTTCTACAATGTTCTATGTAAGATTTGTATTTTTTTATTTATTTTTAAACCGTGTATTAACTCTCAGATTGCCGGTCCCTTACTTTCACCTTCTACAAGCTTTCCCAATATGCAAAACACTGTTTTTGTTCAATGTGCTTCAGGTGATGCAAAACCAACATATGTTAGAGCAGATGGTACAAGTTATATAGCTGATTCATATTCATGCCTTCCATAACCCAAATATCGTAAACATATTTCATCAAAAATTACTGTCAATGATTTTTGAAAATTAATATCATAATACTTTTTAAATCATTCCTATAAGCTTATTCATTGAAAATCAAGTTGAATGCCAAAAAAATCTTCAATGTACTTTTTTAAAGGCGCTTTTTCATACATTTTTTTATTTATTTTTGAAACTTTTAACAAAATTCATTAAAAAATTATTTACAAATTTCTAATTTTAAATTGAGCAGTTTTTAAAAAAAAGCACAAAGTTGTTTTTTTACTATTATCTTTTTTGTTTTCCATTTGAGATCCATTATTAAATTTAATGATAAAGAAAGACTCGGCGGCCAATGAAGGATATTATTGCTGCAAAAATTATGGATATTACAGCTTGCGTTGTTGATAATCTTGTTCCAGCAGCAGTATTACAATGATCAGCATAACATGTACAAACATGTATTAGCGAATCATCTGATTGATCATGTGGAAGCATAAATAAATCTCTTTTTCGATATTTATTACAGCTATCACGGTGCAACCAACGATACCTACAAAAACAAATTTTATTTTAATGATAAAGGGATTTGATAAAATTTTTAAGTGATACATACCATGCAACAATTGTTTGATTAAATCCGCTATGCAAGATATCATCTAAACATCCGCGGATATGACCTCGTATTTTAACACCTGGAAAATAAATTTATATTAAAATGTATTTCAGCATTCAAATTTCGCTTCAAAACAATACTTTTCAAATTTTAAAGAACAAGAAAAATAGCTTAAAGAGTGATAGCTGGCTTTTAAATAAACAGTTTTCCTTGATTTTTTAAATATAATTAACTATCATGATTTATTATAATTATACAAAAAATCGAAGGATTGCGTCTGTTATTAGCTAAGATAAAAATCATTTAAATTTGAATTTTGTTAAAAATTTATTTTTGGCTTTGAGACTTCAAAAATAAAAACTCGTTACTTACCGGCAACAATAGGCTCTTCCCACATTTCTATACAAATTGTTGAACAATGTACGGTTGGAATTGATTGGGAATCAAATGCTGTATCACTGCAGCGATCAGTAAAATTTCGCGGCCTTTTATATACATGTGCCAACGCCGGCCAAACAGCTTCATAAAATTTTGACATACAAGAAAAGCATCGAGCAGTATCTGAAAAAAAAATTAATTTCATATTGTATCATTATAAATTGATAAAATTGATATTTATGTTTTTATAAAAGCAACAAAAAATATTTGTCATTCTTTAACTTAAAACTTTAATATATGTTAGCTCAGATGCCCTTAGGGCACAATAAATTACGCTTGTTAGATACCCATTATCTCACCACTAATTGGTGCAGCCCCAAATAAATCTGCATTTAACTTTGGTGGATAAACAGGAAATTGATCTTCATCATATCCATGAAATTCTCTTGAAGCTACAGGAGCATAATGTTGTTTATCACGAAGTTGTGGATGCATTTCAATATCCCCTCCTTCTTCTAATATCTCATCATCATCCTGCAATTGCTGCTGTTGTTGCTGTTGATATGGTACTTCAACTTCAGCAGATTTAATAAACATTTCACGTTCCAATTCAAAAACAGGTTCATGGGAACGCTCTTCTGATTCTGTAACTGAATGTCCACGATGTCGAATTTTATGCCAATGTATTTTATGATGTGTTGGATCAATGGTTGGTGGTGGATCTCGTAAAAGATCT
This sequence comes from Panagrolaimus sp. ES5, assembly GCA_901766855.1. Taxonomy (NCBI): domain Eukaryota; kingdom Metazoa; phylum Nematoda; class Chromadorea; order Rhabditida; family Panagrolaimidae; genus Panagrolaimus; species Panagrolaimus sp. ES5. The sequence continues at coordinate 2,644 of CABFKO010015810.1, forward strand.
GATTGTACACCCGCTTGTGATATTGCTTCATCAAAAATATCATAACATTTTTGCATTGAAAATATTGATATCAATAGTAAGACCCCCAACAACAACTGATAGAGCTGACAACAACAACACTTGAGCATTTATGGAATACCACGCGATTTGTTTTGTTGCGTGATTGGATTACATAATAATTAGGGAGGTATGCAGCAAAGATAATTTTAATAAAATAAGATAAAAAATGGATTAAATGATAAATGAAATCTGAAGAATTAAAAAATAAAGGGACTAATTTTAAAAAATAACGCGAAATTTAAAAAAATACGGTAGAAAACAATGCAAAACTTGAACAAAATTGAAGGCTAAATATTGACTCTGATCAGTTAAAAACCTTTTGCTACAAGTAAAAATTTGAAGGAATGATTCAAACTCTAATATAAAGGAAAACAAAATAATTTTCATCAAGAAATTTGAAGAAATTCAAGATAACTCATAAAATGGATGTAGTCTGAATCAACGCATAATGGATGGAAAAAGTATTTATAAATGTTTAAAATGTTTAAAACTGAAACATACAGGCTTCGATCGTTGCATAATACCAAAAAAAAAATTTTAAAAAACAATAAAAATTTTTGTTTTAACAACTAAAAAAAGAGTGACCACTTGATGACCATTTTTTTGAAAAAATGAATGAAATTCTGTCAACTTCAAGGCGCAAGGAAAGACGCAAGAAAAAAACGAGAATGCCTAAACGACTGTCAAAGACAAGCTATAGACGACAAAAAAAAAGAGAGAAAAAAGATTTGCGCAAAAACACAGAAGAAAAAAATAGCAACAAATAAAAAAAGTTATAAATCATTTTTGCGTTGAGATTTTTTTGTCGCCAAGGGAAAACACTAAATTTTTTTACACTTTTTTTTACTTAAATATTGTTTTAAAAATGAATTTATATAAAAATTTGAAAGTAAGCAAAAAAAGTTTTTAAAAATGGGGGTAAATTTGAAAAAATGATAAGTCAGAAGTAAAATAAATGATAAGCAAAAGATGATATTAAAATTTCAGAAAAAAGATGAAGTTCAAAAAATGTTTAAATAAAGGGATACTGTAGTTTTGATTATGAAAGGTAAAAATATGGTTCCAATAATTTTACCCAATCTCGAGATGGCATGACCTGAACTATATAGGGAGCAAAGTTGAAGTCAAAGATTACCAGTGAAATCATTAAAGCATAAAAATTTAAGTGCCAACTTTTTTTCAACCAATTTTAACCCAAATTTTTTGAAGCAAATAAACAAAATTAAAAATCTTCGTGTGAAAAATGTTTTTTTCTTGCAAAAGCCGTTTTTTATCGCTGATCTCGAAAAATGCCTTGAAGGAATTTTATTTGCTTTTTTTTATTACAACAAAAAAATTTTTAGTCTCACTTTTTTTTAAAATTAATAATCAAAAAATCTTCCGACAATTAGCGTTGTTATTTTTTTTCATTAACACGAAAAAAAAGATGATTGAAAAGAGATGAAAATAGAAAAAAGAAAAAAGAAGAAGCAATAATTCATTTAAAAATGATTAAAAGCGGCGACGGCGGTGGCAAGAAAATATATGTTAGATTTGCCGCATGTTTATTTGTTGGTTGTTGGCTTGGCTTTGGGCTTGGGTTAAGTTATGTTGAATTAGAAAGAAGGAAAGAAAAAAAAGATTATTAAAACAGTTAAAAAATAATGAGATAAAAAAAATGGAACGAATAACAACTGTTTCAAGCCTTGAATGAAATGAAAGAAAACATAAAAACATTTTTTTTCAAAAAAAATGAAGCGTAAATGAGAGAGAATAAAGCTATTTTTGAAATAATGAAGAGAGAGAAAAAAACAGGAGGGATAAATGGAAGAAGCTAAATGGATGATGGCTGGGAAAAGAGATATAAATCTTTTTAGATAACTTTTTTTTATTTGATGTGTTTTTTACGCTGCAAGCTTTGATAAAACAACGGAAATTAGAAAAATGGAAAAAAAACACTGAAGTGATCAAAAAAAGACGAAAAAAGTTGAAAATAATGTTTTAGGTATCGAAGTTTAATGTCTCGACAAGAAAAAAAGAAAATAGAAAAAGAAAGAATTTCGTGGCAAGATTTTTCGAATTTCGAAAAAGTATTACTGTAACTAATAAATTTAACTTAGTTTTTATAAACTGCTAAAATTGAAACTTAGCTACCGTAATCTCAATATAAATTTGTTGGACCAATATCCGTCAAAAATTTGCATAAAATTCAACTAAAACCCACAAAACCTTAAATACCAAAGAAAACCAAAAAAAAGGAAAAGTGACGTTTGAAAAAAGCTCTGGAAAAGAAAAAAAGTAAAAAAAATCTTTAACAAAAATCTGCGGGTGACAGCTTTTCTTTTTTTCTTCTTCCACAAAAAAAAGGCCACTACCAAAAAAATATGGGATTTTCTCTCCCTGTTCTCTCTGTCGGCAATGGACAAAAGCCACAGGGCACAAAAAAAAGAGAAACAGAAGCAAAAAAAATATGTTACTTTCTTTTGTCGCTGCTTTTTTAACCAAAAAAAGTAAATTTATTTTATTTTTTTGAAAAAAAATGTTTTATTTTAATTGTTCACTTTTTTGAAAAAGTTTTTTTCAAGAAAATGGAAGTTCGTTTGTTTTTTGAAAGACACAAATATAAAAAGTGTTGGCAAAGAAAAAGTTTGCATGTGTTTGTTTCAAAACTGATCAAAAAGAAAGAAGAAAGTATATTTTCTTGAAGGAAGAAGAGTGACTTTGATAAATGAATTGTTGACGAAACTGAAAGGAATGGAACGTCTTGTTTCAAAGATAATCCCCATGTGTCTTACGACGAAAAAAAAGAAGGAAAAAAGTGAAATCTGAAGAAGCATACGAAGTCAAAAAAACGTGAATGAAGCTTCAAAGTTTTGGTTGAAAGAAGAACGCCCGTTTGCCTTTCCTTTCTCCCAGAACCAAAAAAAAACCAACATTGAATAATTTTTGAAACAATGGTACAAAAAAAGAGCATCAAACTTCTTCCTCCCCAAAAAAAACCCATCCCATCTAAAAACGAAAAATGGCAAAAAGCAGAAGTTTGCCGAAGCGGCAAAAGTCAATTTTAAAATCTTCTTCTTCCCACCACCGTTGTTGAAAGCTGAAGCCCGAAACAGAAGCCGAAGCCAAAAGCAGAAAGTTAAATAAATGCCCCGACGAAAAAATGAGATATATAAAAAATTTAACTTTTTTTTCGGTGTAAATTATTTTTTTTTGTTTCTCTTCCTTTTTTGTGCCCTTTTGCTTTTTCTTCATATGCCATGCCATCAAAAAATCTTTCCAAAAACAAAGATGAATAAATTTGTAAAACATTACTTACTTTAAAAAAAGAGAGAAAAGAAATTTTATGTAGAAAACCTTTAAATAGAATAAAATAAAAGAAAGGAAAGCTTTGATTGAAACAAAAAAAAGAAAGAATTTAAGGAAACAAAATTATAGCAATCAAATGTTTTTACTTCTTTTATTTTTGTTTTTGGCGCTCGCTCTTTTGTTCCATCAAATATATCTGAAGTGGCTTCCGATGAATGCCCTGAATTGTTTTATACATTTTTTATTAGCTAACAATGTTCGCATCCTAAAATCTTTAAAAAAGTTTTTTTTCCAAAGATTTTAGGATTTAAAATTGTTGAAAAAAGCGTAGTTTTATGCAACAGAAAAAGTTCAGTGAAACTTAACCGCAAAAATTTTAATCCAAAACTCAAAATTTAGAAGTTTCATTAATATTATTTTATTAGACCTATAAAATTTATTGACTTAAAAAATGTATTACTCAACATTTTTTTACCAAATTAAAGTTGTAAAGCTATTTGTCTCGACACTCCCCTCTCTTTCATAGCCTTATTTATTTTTTAATGTTACCACTTTAAACTCTATTTTTTTGAAAAAGCATAAAACTAACAAGCAAATGATAAAAAAACAAGTCCAATTAAAGCAAATATGGAAAAAAAAATGATGAAAAAAAAAGAATTTTCATGGCAACAGACTTCACTTTTTTAAATAAAGCAAATTTTTAATAAAAAATTTATTTTTCAAAAAATTGCTTCTTTCATTTTTTTGATTTTAATGAAAAAAAGTCTTGTCAATTGGCTCATTTTTCATACAAATAAGAAAAATGGCAACCATTAAGAAGTTTGAAAAGAATTTTATTTTTAAAGAATGACTTTAATATTTTTTGTTGCTTTTCAAAAAACTATATTTTTAATTTAAAAAAAAGGGATCTTACGACGAAATGTTGAATGTGATGAAGAGGTATATGCTTGATCATCCCACATAATATTTGCACGAGCTGATGCAATTGGAACAAATAAATTTAAAATAAGAATTGAGGAAAGGAATAAAGATACTGTAGCATTTTTAGGGAAGAATAATCGTGGTGGGAGTTGTTGTTCGGAATTTTTAGAAGGAGTTTCTGGGTCAACGATGATATCTTGGAGTTGATAATCATTATTAAAATTTGCATATGAGCTTTCTTCTTGTCCAGTGTCATCCAAAACTGTTACAAATTTCATCATCTTTTAAACATTAAAATTTTGATTTCTGAAAAAATTAGCTTCATTAAATTTTATCCAAAAACGGATTTCATTAATCCACAAATAAAAACAATTCAAATAAAAATTTTTAAAAAATGCGTTATCTCTTTTTTTGGGAGATACAATAAAAAGTAAGGGGTAAAAATCTCAGGGGATTTTGTCGCGCTTGGAAAAACAAAACAAAAAAATAAATATGTATTCCTTCCACAGAAAAAAAAGAGATGGAACAACTTCTTTAATGATACCCGCGACCACCACCAATATACATTGTTGGCTTCAGCTTCAGCTTCACAGTTGCAAAAAAAATAGAGATTTCTCTATATATTTTTTGAGAAGGGAAGAAAAAAAAACATATTCAAGTTTTTTTGGAAGTAAATCTCTCTTGTTTCAGGCACTTTTTACTTTTTTTAGAAAAAAATTGGATTAGCAAGTTTGTTGTTTTTGTTTGTTATAATAAGCATATTTTTTTACACCAAATAAAAAAAAGTGGAAGAAAAAGTTTCAAATGGACAACATTTGAAGATGATACAACAAAGTAAAAAATAGGGGCTAAAGGAAAAATAGAGTGTCTGTTGAAAAATTTATAAAAAGTATGGCAAACTGAATCACTGATTTAAAGATACTGTATTAAAAAAGATTAAATATACAGTTATTGACCAGTGATAAAAAACCCTGGATCAACGAAACTGAATAAAACACTCACATAAATTTAGAAAAGCAAAATCACTCTTTTTTAATTTTTGAATTCGTGACTTTTAGCGCTTTTTTTCATGGTTTAATGGGGCGATAATGTTAAATCAATGTTTCACAATTTGCTTTCACCTCTCCCAAAAAAATAAATTTAAAAATTACAGAATTGTCAAAAAATTGATTTTTCGGTTAAAAAATTTCAAGATATATTTACAAAGATTATAAAATTTTTGCGGTTTATCTCAAAATATAAATCCAAAATGTATGTCAAAGATAAACGAAAATGTGTCCACTAAAAATGGTAAAATTTCGTAACACTGTGTCACTAAAATCAAAATCATTTTTTGGTGAGTTACTTAAAAGCTTAGTATAAAATACTTCAAAATATGCAAAATATCAAAGAAATAATTATTAAAAAAGAAACATTAAAAAGTGACAACCGTTTGTTTTGTCTCTTCTTTTTTTCGTGTCAAAATTTAAGACTCATATTTTTTTGAACAAAAAAAGTGGCATCGTTGTTAAAATTCAAAAAAATAAAGTAATGAAAACAAAAAAGAAAAGAAAAATAGGAGAGGATTAAAGTAAAAATACTTATATGTGTAAAAAACGAGATGAAGACTTTCTGATATAAAAAAGAAAAAGGAAAAGGAAAGGAAAAATGAGAAGACTCATATTTTTTTGCTATTCGCGCAGCAGCGAGCTCAGTTCAAAAGTAGCGGTAATCCTTGTGCTTTTTCTTTTTCATTATCTGATGTCTTTTTTTAACAGACAACAAAAAATTGATGTTTTGACATTTTCGTTTGTGTTTTAACATTATGGAAAAACGGATAAAATGAAACAATAACTATAAAAGGTATCACCTTTTTCTGCCATGTAATGGCTTTGAAAGTCTACAATTCTTTAAAAAAATGGTGTTTAAAAAGGGTGTCCAAATAATTATGATCATTTTTTACAAGAATGGGGAAAAAACGTTGCTGAATTTTTATGTCAGCTTTCTTAATTATCTAAAACTTTCTTTATTGCAGTTAATGGTTAAAGGATAATGACAAAAATCAGTGCAAAATTATCATAAAAAAAGAATACCATTAACTTTATTTCAAAAAGTCAAAAATGTTTGCACTTAAATTTCATAAAATTTTTAACATTATTAAAGCTCGAACACCGTCATCAAATACGGTAAATTCATTTTAGTTTAAAAGATAAGCACCTTGAAAAATAAATACATAAAACATATCTATAAAATCAGAAACAAATTTTGTGAAGACTATATTGACTGGCAAAAAATTTGCATATGGCCAAAAATATGGGATACTCAAAAAGAGAGAAACCAAAATTTTATTAAAACAATAATAATAAAAATAACAACGCTTCTGAAGAGGTTTCTCTCTCTCTCTTCTTTTTTGTTGTTTCTCATTTTTCCAAAGAAAAAGGAAAGAATATTGCGTGTTACTTTTTTTTGCTTGCTTTAAAACAAATTTTTTTTCATCTTTTGCAAATTTGTGAACCTTGAAAGAGGTTATCAAAAAAGGAATGAAGAAGCCGGAAAAGTAACGGCTTTATTCAATAAAATTTTAGTAAATTTTTTTCCAAAAATTTATTTATCGAATGACATCTTCAATTTCTGCGCTGTTGTTTAAAGAAAGTTAAAGGTTGTTACTTGTTTTTCTTTGAATTTTGCAGCGACAACGGCCACGGTATTTCCCTTTTTTAGGCTTCTTTTTCAAAGCCAAGCAAAGAAAGAGAAGAAAAAAGAATCAAAGACAAATGCGCGCGGAATTCTATTTTATTTTTGCTGCTAAAAAATAATCTAATTGTCGAATATTACCCTCCCTTTTTTTGCAAATTAAACTACTTTTTTAAAATGAACACATTTGAAATAAAAAAGGAAGAATTGATTCAACGGAAATCATTTCACAGGAAATCCATTCATTTTTTAAAAGAAATAAAAAAAAGTAACTTTAAATAAAAAACATTAAATTTTATAAAACAAAAATTTTAGAAGCCGTCTCTTTTTATTGTTTTTTAAATAAAAAAAGTCCTTTTAAAAGTATCAAATTGAAGGGCAATATTAGAAATTTGAGTATATTTTTAGGTATGTAAAAGTTAGAAAAATTAGATGTTATAAA
>CABFKO010015821.1:0-10024 GCA_901766855.1 Panagrolaimus sp. ES5
AAAAATAATAAAAAAATTATGTTCAATTCTTTCCTTTTTTTGGGTGGGTTCGATGCTTGTTTTTTTGTACACTTGTATTTCAGTATTTTTTTTGAGCGGGAAAATTGGTAGTGGACAACAACGCAGACCGAGAAATGACCGGAATGTTGGCGTCTCTCTTTTCTGTTTGCAAGGATGAACTATAGAAGAAAAAAACAGGGACGCCGATATTGCTATTATTAGTCCATTATAATTGCATCCAAGCTGACACTGCTTTTTTTGGCGCCATTTTTTGTTGGCTTTTTAACTGACTTGCTTGTGTTTGATCAATGTTGCGATCCAAAAAATAAAAAATAGGGGAAAAAAGAAAACTGCAAATTTAAAGATTTTTGGGGGAAAAGGAAAGCAAATCCAAAAAATAATATAAACAAAAACCCTTAACGGCATCTGTTTTTTTGAGATTCCTCTATCAGCAAGCAGCAAAAAACACTGAATTAAAATTATATATTATAATGGCTTCAATTTGATTAAGAAAATTTTGTAACACTTTTTAGCTTACAGATAGATATATTCTAACGGAGCTTTAATGTGTAAAATTAAACTTTGAAGAAAAAAGGGTATTTTAAATCCTATAATTTTTAGTTAAAATTATATCTCATTCAGTTTTATTTGTATATCACCTTTTTAGCTCCAAAATTTTACTGTACTGTTTTATGCAGCAAAGTTTAGAGAATGAAATTTTTTATTAATCTGAATTCTTAAGAAAGACAAAAAACAAAAACTGTAACAATTAAATTTTAACAAAATAAAGTAAAAAAGAGAGAAAAGGAATGTCACAAAATTATATAAAAAAATAGAAAAGACTCGATGACGATACAAAAAAATGGGAAATTAACAAATAAAAGACTCGATGAAGATACAAAAAAAACGAAAAAAATTAGCAAAAGTATACTGTAAAAATAAGAAAGAACACAATATTCGAAAAATAGTTTTCCAGAAAAATGCAAAAAAGCATTAAAACCGGAGCTTACAAAATAACATTTTTATCAAACTTATCAAATTAGAATTCACAGATCAGCAGTGTCCATTCCACTAAAATCAACAGGACCTTTTTGATTTGGATTTGTAGGAGCTTTAAGGGTTGATTCTTCACCACTACCTCTTGTATGCATATCAAAATGTCCAAGTAAAGATGCCATTTGATCAGGATTATATACAGGATCACGAGTGCCAATTTTTGCCGCTGCAGCTGCAATTAGTCTTGAAGGAGTTTCATTTTCATATTCTTCTTCACGATTTCTTTGAAGGATATCTTGTGGATCACACATTGAAGATTCTAAAGAATTTACAACACTTGTTGATGGAGATAATCCGGCCCAATCATAGAGTTTTCGCTTCCAAGCACGAATTTGTGAATCCCATGATCGACGAGAATAATTGATATATTTATTTGGAGTTTTTGGATGAATACCATTTTTTCGTAATGCTCGTGGAACTTCTGAAGCATATCTTTGATAAACATCTTTTTCTTTTGCTTTTTCAAGATCCTTAAAACAAGAAAAGAAATTAAAAAGTGAAAATTTATAACTCCAAATCTCAAATTTAAGTAACTAACTACATAGTAATAGTTTTGTGGATAACTACCGTATCTTTAGAACTATTCAATCTTCCAAAAAGTTGCTTACCTTTGCACGACGACTTAAAAGTGCTTCATCATAACACCATCCAAGTTTTGGTTGTTCCCATTCATCTCGAGGATTTGGTGAATCTGTCATTGCAGAATCTAATCTTTGTCTTGATGGAGTTGAAAATGCACTTGTACTTCCCGAACGAGATGAAGTTCGACTTGGAGTTGTTGGTTGCATTTTAGCAGTTTTTGTTGGAATTTGTCGACCACGACGTGATGGTGAAGCTGATGATTCAATGGTTACGGTAGATTCAATACTCATTCGACGTTTTCGTTGTTGCCGAACTGATTTTTCTGGTGATACTTTTTCTTCTTTATTCTTCTTCAAACGTTCCGATCGACGAGCCAGTAATACATTATTTAATTCAAGAGATTTGATAAATCTGAAAAAATAAAAATGTCAGAATTATTAAATAATAAAAAGAAATTAAACATACTTTGGTTTTGTATCACTTTTTTGTGGAGCAGCAGATTTTCTTGAACTTCTTTGTGGACTTGAAACAGCGGCATTTGCTTCAGAAATTGTCATCCATTCTTGGCTTACTACTGTAGCTGCTGCTGCAGCAGGTTCATCAACAACAAGTAAATCATCAGTTGTTGAAGAAGAAGTTTGAGGTGGTGGTGGTAATTTATCAGCTTCATTACTTCCTTCATCATCCAACAAATCATTCCATGATTTATTTTCATTTTTTTGAACCAAGGCATTTAAGTCATCAAATGTAAGTTGTCTTCCCTTTTTTGGTGATGCCTAAAATTAAAAAAACAAATTAATACATTTTAATATACAAATACGCTTTATAAAAAATCTTACCAAAAGTTTAGCTTTTGTAATCGGAGATTTACTTCCAATTCCCAAATCATTTGGATTTCGCTTTGTTGGAGTTCGCATCTTTTTTGTTGGAGACATTTTTAAAAAATTCTAAAATTATCAATTTTTTACGTTGATAAAAAGTCAATAATTTTTTTTAAAAGTGAAAAACGATCAAAAATTGGGCAAACATTGTACACGGAGTTTTGGCGCCAAAAAGAGGCAGACTCTTTGCAATCGGGTGCTGCTTGGAAAATGGGAAAAAAAGAAGGAAAAGGACGCGTTTATTTTTTGTTGTTGAGCAGATGGGTCCGCTTGATTTTTTTTCTATGGAAAAAAAGGAAGCTGCTTTGGACATTCAAAAAAAAAAGAATAACAAAGCTCAGGTCATTTATTAAAATCAACACAGCACGAGGAAAAATTTTGGCTGGTTGGCAAATTGCAGAGGTATTAATTGTAAAAAGTCTGCATATTTTTTTTGGGTGCAAAAAAAGACTAGGCAGATTAAGAACCCATTTTTGGATGAGCATCTCTTTTAGATTTTAAATTGAAGAAGCTTTTTTGAAAAGCGTCATTTTTGTTTAACATTGCTGCTTTTTATAAATTTAAAATGCTAGGTATAAAATTTATTAAAAATAATTTTTAGAAAATTGAATTTTTTTGACTTTATTTATTTTGTTTTAAGATTTTTTTAACGAGAAAAAAAAATCTTAAATTTTAGCATGCACATTTTGGATCAGAAAGTTATTGTACCTATTAAAATTGTGCCGAAAAAATGCCAGCCAAATTTTTTAGTAAAGCAATTCATTAAAATCAACAGTGCCAACAGAACCAAAATATTGTTGAATTCAACAAATACTTATTTTTTTTGAAGAAAATCAAGTTATTTTTAATAAAAAAAAGTCCATGCGCTTTTTGGGACAAAAAATCGGACATGGTTACTGTAGTTTTCAAACGATAATGAAAAAAGTGCAAAAACTCATAAAGTAAAAATATTATTGTTTACTTTAAAAATAGATAGCATATATTTATTCTATCGATAATTTTTGCTAAGAAAAACAACTCAAATTATACCCAAAAAATAGAGACGCTTTTTTCACTTAATTTCTTTTCAAATAAAGTTTTTGGCGCTCGAAACTTGCAAAATTATTAAACGTCCAAAAATCGAATCAAGCTGACAAAGATCATAACAAACAAGAAAATTAAGAAAAATACAAGGTACATTCACCTTTTAACCGATCAACAAATCATCCCAAAAGAATAGAAACGCAAAAAAGAAATATTTATACAGAAAATTAATATGAAACAATTTCCCCTCCAACAAACTCCCCCGAAACAAAAACAAAACAATAAAATTTATTTATAGACAAAAGTTTCTTTTTTTTTTTATAAAAGAACTGAACCGTATATTGGTATGTGGCCCTAAAGAGGGCCGTTGGGATATTAAAAAGAAGTTACAGCAGCAGTAGCTTTTGACTCGACCATTTCAAATTCAAAGATTGGAAATGATTTATGCACGTTCACCACGGATACGGCGGGCAAGTTGGATATCCTTTGGCATGATTGTAACACGTTTAGCATGGATGGCACAGAGATTTGTATCTTCAAAGAGACCAACGAGATATGCTTCTGCAGCTTCTTGAAGGGCAAGAACAGCAGAAGATTGGAAACGAAGATCAGTTTTGAAATCTAAAAATAAGGCAAAAATTAATATTCGTGATATAAAATATTAATTAAAAAAGAGTAACAAACCTTGAGCAATTTCACGAACTAAACGTTGGAAAGGAAGCTTGCGGATGAGGAGTTCAGTAGATTTTTGGTATCTACGGATTTCTCGAAGGGCAACGGTACCAGGACGGTAACGATGTGGCTTCTTGACACCTCCGGTTGCGGGTGCAGATTTACGGGCAGCTTTGGTTGCCAATTGCTTACGGGGAGCTTTTCCACCAGTGGATTTACGAGCAGTTTGCTTGGTACGAGCCATGTTGATAGTTTTTGAGTTGAGCGATTTGAGCTGAACAGGTTACTGAAAGACGAAAAAAAATTCGACAGTGAAGAAAATGTTTGGCTGGCTGCCCCTATTTATATGAGCTTCCTTTGGCACCGCCTTCGATAGATAGGAAAAAGGAAGAGAGAAAAAATTACGCGCCAAAAATCTTTGACTGATGCGTTGATGCTTTGTTTGGCGCCAAAAAAACAGCATGCGACTCAACAAAAAAAATGGTCGTGGTCATTTTTTTATAGAAAAAACACAAAAGAAAGAAGGGACCAAAAAGGTGCAAAAAAAGGAAAAGACAAAGTAAATATATTAAAATGTTTGAGATATTGAAATAAACCTTGATCCTACAGTAACCTTCTACTTTGAATGGGTATACTGTATCTCGTTAAAAAACGAAATATTTAATGCATTCGATCATTATTTTTTTGAAACTGTTTTTATTAAGAAAAATTGCAATAAATGTTATACAAGTGAAATATTCGTTTTGATGAAAAAATTATTTATTAAATTCTAACTGTCTCTGATAAAATTGACAAAAATGGCTTTCAATTTTTTTGACTGAAAACTAAAACAATATCTTTTTGCTACACATTTGGCAATATTAAATTTTAATAAACCATTTTCTGTTTTTTTGGGAAAAGGTAATTTGCGGGAGGGAAAATTTTTTACTTTTTGTATAGTAAAACCTTTCAACATAATTTTTAAAAAAAGTTCCAGATTTTTCAGATTATAGTTTTTAACAGTGTAAAAAAATTCCTTGCCGCAAATTACCTTTTCCCCTATTTTTTTAACATGGAAAGTAGTTTTTAATTTAACTGTATAAAATATGCTATATTTCATTTTTGTGCTTCGGCCATCTATTTTAAGCTGCTATTTTTAAACCAAATTTATTACTGAATTTTAAACAGTTTAAAAGAATCCTTATTTTTTCCAATGAAATCCATTTTATCCAGCAAAAAATTGGAAATCGTGAGCTTCTCACAATATTTGTTTGCTGTGTTTTTTGTGTTTTTTCAATGAAGAATTTTTGCTCTTTCTTTTTCTTTGACCAAAACAGAGTAAAATGGATGAAAAGCATTGAATCGATAGAAAAAGGAATTTATTTATTCGAAGAAAAACTGTTTTTGATCCGTTTATACAATTGTTAAAAAAGGATCAGAAGCACAAAACAAATGTGTCCGCTTTCTTTCTTTATTGCTGTAATCTGAAAAGGATTTTTCTACTATTTTTGTTCTTGCTTTCAAAACGTCAAAGTGAATTTTATATGAAATTGTGGATAACGGTATTCTTAAAAAGTTTTATTTTATTAAATTAGTTTTGAAGAAACATAAAAGGAAATTGTTTTGGAGGAATGCCAAAAAATATATGTATTATAATAGTGAAATTGTTTTAAGAATTTTTGATAAAAGTCAAATAACAGCTTTAGTTTTTATATTGTTATTTTTTAAGTTGGACTTTTCTGCCGAGAAATAAATCTTCAAAACAAAACTTTAAGTTCTTAAAAAAGAAAAGTAACTCGTTTTCATAGCGGAAACACTACCGTAAAAAATAACTAAAAAACTCCAAATTTTAAATATTTGGTTGTTCGATAAGTCCTGTCCGCGATTTGTAGGGCAGAACACTTTGCCAAGTGCAAACCGCGGACAGGACTTAAGTCTATCAGGTTGTTCGATAAGTACTTATCGAACAACCTGATAGTTTTCAGTTTTGTTGCTACAAAGATGACCGAAATCGCTTTGGATTAATAATATTGCTTAAAAATTACTTAATGTAGGTTTTAATTGGATCTATGAAATTTTTTATTTTCCAGTTGACACAAATGTAATAATTTTAAATTAATTGTTGCTTAAAAATACTTCAAACTTTGTGTGAAATAAAGTTTTCGATGAAAAGTTAAAATTCATTTTTAAATTTTTGCAAAAATTTATTTTATTACAGATCTCAAATGAATGACTGAGAGATACTTTGAAATGTAAAATTTTCTTAAAAGGTTTTTTTCTCTATCTTAATTGTCAAAGTCATTTGTAAAGTCAACAATAAGAAATAACAAAACTGTCAATTACGGAGATTTTTTTGAGTGACTTTTTTTTCTCCGTCAAAACTGTCGATGATTTTTTTTATCCCCACTATTTTTTTGTTCAGCACGTATAAAATCATCGTTAAAATAATTTTTGACGGAGTCCAAAAAAGCAGCTCTTAACTTCATCTTTTTTTCTTTCATCATTGATTTTTAATGAAAAAAAACTTTTGTAAATGTTTAAAGAAGCTGCATTTGAAAAAAAAATAAAGATATTTTTGATTTTTGACAGCAGCAACAAAAAATTTAGATGGATGAAAAAAATAAAAAAATTGAGAGAAAGCATTTATTTTTTGCTTTTTCTCGTGTTTGCGCAATAATCAAATAATATTTTTTTTGTGTTTTATTCCCTCCCGAACTTGGGGCAAATGTATTTTCTTCTTCTTTTTGCTCAAAAAAAAACTTTCACGATTTTTGCGTTTTTTTTTCTCCGTTAAAATTCCATATTCTTTCGCTTTTTCTTTGGTCATTTTTCTTATTTTTGACTTTTATCGATGGAGTCGTCGATTAATGAAATTTTGTTGTTTTAATGATGGTGGATGTAGGTGGTTGAAATTTTACAATAATAAATTCTTTTATTTTATTCCTTCATAATCCGTAACAGCGTTCAAATATTTTACAAATTTTACAATCAGATGAATCTTTGAATTCAATTTCGTTTTTATTTTGTTACCTTTAGCAGATTTTACTCCAAAGTTCCTTCCACTATTTATATTCGAAAATTCAATTTTTTTTAATCAATTTGATTTCACAAACTTTTTATTTTTGACCATCCATTTTTCATCAGAAATTTCTCAAAATTTTACCAAAAAAATCTATGAGAAAATTAACAAATGTAAGATTCTTTGTTTCTTTGTTGAAATTTGTTGAACCGTTTTTTTCAACAGCCGTCTTTTCTTTTTTCCTCCACTTCTTTTTTTGTTTTTTTAAAACTTTTTAGAATTTTAAAAACGTTGAGAAAAAATGGTTAAAAGAAAAACAGAGAACTTTTAATGAGAAAAAAAATTAAAAGCGCAATTCATTAATATTAGCCGATCGTTGCGTTAGAAAAAAAAAAGAAGAACGTTTATGTGTCTTTTCTTTTAGCTTTTTTTAGAGGCTGTCTCAAACGTGCTTTTCTTTTTTTTTCTCACTTTCCTCCTATAAAAGAAAAATTGAAATATTTAAAAATAAACTTTTATATGCTTTTATAAAGTTTCAGTTTTTATTTGTTTAAATAATTTAAGACGACATATTACTGTAGTTTAGGGACAATGGTTGTTTATTGTTTGATTAAACTCTTTCCTTTTTTATTGATTTTTAAAAAATAATAAAGAGATATTGTGTTTTTAAATAAACTCAAATTGAACCTGCGACAATTAATCAAAAAATATCTTTTATCACGGTTTTATCCATATCTTTTTGGAATTTGTGTTACTATTATTTTTTGTTTATCGCGGTTTTATTGTATAAGAATATTATACAGTGTCGAAATCAAAAAATTTTAAAAACAATGTTTGATTTGCATAATTATTATTAATTATTAATTTTACAGGTTTTAAATATTATTTGTTTTGTTTTTTTACCAAATGTCAACTGAAGACCTTTTTGATGAAAATAATAATACATCTGTGGATTTAAATTCAGGAAAATTGCTCGAATTTCAAGGTCATAATGATGATGAAATTTCGGATTCATCAAATTTATCTGAAACTGGTTCAAATCAAGCCTATTCTGTTTCAACAACTTCTTTTCCACCAGATGATCCAGATCGAGAAATTTCTTCTGAAAAGCTATTAATTTGTTTGGATTCACAAACAGAGGAAGCAGTTCCAAAGCTTCGATGTAAAGTTAAAAAATTAGAAGCTGAAGTGGATTCTTTGAAGAATCAATTGAGTCGATTCAGCGTTCGAGAAGATTCTGTTGGAAGTAATAATAATATTAATAATGTTGTGGTTACATCAGTTGAAGGAGATGAAAGATCTCGACAAGAAAGAGAAAAATGTGTTGTATTTAAATGTATACCACAGGCGCATGTTGCAAATGGTTTAATTATTACACGAGTTTCAGAATTCTTTAAAATTCCTTCTGATGAAATTACTGTACAGGTACGTAAGATTAAATCCGGCTATATCATATCCATATTAGTGAAACAAATGCTTGCTACAGTATTCCCCAATTATTAAAATTTTAGGTAACAGATCAGCTAAATAAATGGTGTGTTGTAGTTTTACAAACCCCTTCTCGACATCATTCATCAACAATTCTAAAAAAATTTGGTGAATTTCGAAAACTTTATCATTGCTATCATCGAACTCAAGCCCTTCCATGCTTTTCAAATTCTGAACGACAACAATATCAACAACTTTGGGCGGAAGCCATTGAAAGAAATAATCAAGTTGGATATCGAAGTTGGGAAGTTGATCCACAAGAAATGAGATTAGTTGAAACAGTTGGGATTCCACAAAAATGGAGGGTTAAAGTGCATTATTTTCCTGAAAATGATTCTCCATCAGCAAGTACAAGTGTAAGTTTTTTTATTTTAGAATATTGGGATACTGTATCAGATTTTTTTTAAACATTATTACAGTAACATTGTGGATAAACAAAAATATGCAAATTTTAGGCTATTGAAGTTCGACGTCGTCAACGAGGTTTACAATCACCAAAAATTGTTGAAAAACTTTCACCAAATCCATCAGAAGATTTTCAACTTCCCCGACATAAACCACAGCAAACAATTGAAAGACGAAATAAACAAACACAACAACAAAATCCTGGGGATAAAAAACAATGGCGTCAAAATCAACCTCGAAATAATAATACTAATAATAATCGATCAAATCGAAAACAACACCAACAACATTACAGTAATAATAATAACAATAATACAGGATATGAATATCTTGATTGTATTCCACATACAGCATACGGTAATTTGTATAATAAAATTTACTGTAATTAATTAATTTAATTGACATTTACAGTACCCCATCATCATCATCAATATGTGGCATCATTGGGACAATTTCAAAATCCATATTATGTTCCAAATCATCATATTTATAATAGTATGCAATTTTATTCACAACATCTTCCGCTAGATTCAACAACAAATACATCAACAACTGCTGCAGCTGGAACAACCAATTCATCCGGTAATGTTTATATTATTACTCCAAATGGTCTTTCAGCAACTACCACATCTTCTTAAAATCAAAACAAAATGGTGCTTAAAAAGTTTAAAGATTACTGTGCTTTTTGAATTTAATTTGTTGTGTTACTGTCTTTTTTTGTTATGACAGTAATAGTTTTCACTGTTACATTAATTTTGTGTCGTTGCAAGACATCTCATATTTTAAAGCATCTTTCACTAATCCTAAGTAAAAACTATATTTATATTCTATTTGTTCTTTCATTCATCTTTTAAAACCCTGTTTTATTGTGCATCGCAAAAAATTAACTTTATTATATAAAATATAATGATATAATTAA
>CABFKO010016585.1:0-20494 GCA_901766855.1 Panagrolaimus sp. ES5
AATCCTGTGACCTTAAAAGTCGTGCGGGTTCGATTCCCGCTCTGAGTACTAATCTTTGTTACCATAAAAAAAAATCTGTAAGTGAGAAGCTTACAGATTTTTTTTTACTACAGACCAACACTCCCTTCAGCCCAATATCCTTGCAATTTTATATTCTTAGAACTGACACCGTACTTTTTTAATACAGATCGGAACTTTTGCGGATCAAGGATCAAGCGGAATTCTTGGGGGGAAGGAAATAAATTCTTTCTTTTGCATTCGTAAACCAAACGAGAATTTTCATTTTGAGTCAAGCTGCAGAAACCCTAATCAGTTTATTATTACCGGAAGGTATCCTGGATTATTTTGAATTAACGCAAGTAGAAAAAGAAGGTAAGATGTTGAATATCTACCTTGAAGAGAAAAATATAGCGCCTGATGGCTACCTAAGCAAAGATCTTGAGTCCAAAGGATTCTTTCCAGAGGTCAGTATCCAGGATTTTCCCATTCGTGGTCAGAAAGTTGCCTTATGTATTAAAAGGAGACGCTGGACAGTTAAAAACACAGGAGAAATTATTAGTAGAGATTGGGATTTAGTAAGAAAAGGGGCACGAATGACAACGGAATTCGGTCTTTTTTTAAAAGGAATATTTGGATAACCATCCGATCAGCTGTTATCATTTGGGTCATTATTTTCAGGTGGATGGCAAACAACTACAAGAACAATATAAAGAGCATATTAGCGATTACAACGGTTGGGAACAAAGAGGTCATGCTGATGAATGGATGCTTTTCACAAAGAATGTCAGCCCACATCTGAGTATCGACGAAACGGCCTTATCTAACGGAGAATTATATACAATTGTGACCAATAAGGCAGCAAAAGGTCGTAAAGGAGCTATTGTAGCAATGATTAAAGGTACCGTGGCTGAAGATATTATTACTGTGCTGAGGAAAATACCGGAAAGACTTCGTAAAAGAGTGCAGGAGGTCACCATGGATATGGCTGCTAACATGCAACTGGCAATCAAAAGATGTTTCAGTAATGCACATCGCGTTATTGACCGTTTTCATGTACAGAAACTAGCCTATGATGCAGTACAGGAGTGCCGGATAAAATACCGGTGGGAAGCGTTGAATGCAGAAAATGAAGCCATTAGTAGGGCAAAGAAAAATAAAACCGTCTTTCATGCAGAAGTCCTTTCCAACGGAGACACACTCAAACAATTGCTGGCCAGAAGCAGGTATTTGCTCTTTAAGCATCATAGCAAATGGACAGAAACTCAGCAACATCGGGCAAAGTTGCTGTTTGATCGGTATCCAGAGCTAAAAAAGGCATATGAACTTTCACTTCGCCTGGGAGAGATCTTTAAGATATGCAAAAGTAAGGAGCAGGCATTTAAAAGACTGGCATTATGGTACAATGATGTAGAGCAGGCTGAGATAGAAGCATTCAAAACCGTATCCAGATCTATTCAGGCACATTACCTATCCATTCTAAACTTCTTCACCAACAGATCTACTAATGCTTCAGCAGAATCTTTCAATGCAAAAGTTAAAGCTTTCAGGGCAACTTCCAGAGGAGTAAGGGATGTCAAATTCTTTCTGTTCAGACTTTCTAAAATATATGCCTAAAATTATCCCCCCAAGAATTCCGCTTGATCCAAAGCCTCTGCTATTCTTTTTCCAAACCATTGCATGGCATGAGTTCGTAAATTCTTTTGAAATATTCTTATATTTCATTGTTATTGAGCTTTACATCTTCAAAATGAGGAAATAAAATGAATACACAGGACAAAGTATTAAGTTGTTACAATAAGGTAGCTGACGATTATGCGGCTGACCGTTGGGATGAACTCTCAAAGAAACATCTGGACCAACTGTTATTAAAGGAGTTTGCTGCCGTCAATAAAGACAAAGGGCCATGTGCCGACTTTGGTTGCGGTCCCGGACAAACAACAAGATTTTTGTATGATAACGGCTTAAAAGACATTGTCGGCATCGACCTGTCGCCGGCAATGGTTAGCGCAGCCCGGAAGCTATCTCCTGACATTAAATTTGAGACCGGGGACTTATTGAACATCGGCTACGCTGCTGAACATTTTATAAGTACTGTGGCCTTTTATTCCATCGTACATTTTGATACTGAACAAGTCAAAAAATGTTTCGGAGAAATAAACAGGGTAATGAAAGCCGGAGGGGACTTTTTATTTTCTTTTCATGCAGGAGATGAAATCGTTCATTTCGACAAGGCTCATGATAAAGAAATTGATATTGATTTGTACTTCTTTAAAACAGATGACATTATAAAATTGCTTTACGAAACGGGTTTTAATATCGTTGATGCCATAGAACGGCCTGCCCGTGAAGACATGAATTATCCAACCAGGCGTGCCTATATCTGGGCTGAAAAAAAATGATTTCACTACTCCTATTTATTCACAAACATGATTAAATAAGTGATCAATAGGACAACGATAACAGCCACAGCAAGAGCTATGGGAACCCACCATATGCGCATTTTGTTTGCTGACTTAACATGTAAAAAATACCCCAATACCAGTACTGGCATATTACAGACCGCCATAATATTTAGTTCAATAAATACCATAGGAATATGACTGCTACCATATTTAAAAGTATAATATAAATGTATTAAGCTTAGCAGCTGGATCAACGCAATTGCAGACGGAACTATCGATTTATTCATTGGGTATAAACCAGGGTTTATTTAAGTACAGCTTTAAGGTTTTGTAATATATATCCACCGCAGATGATGACTTTCAGACATTTCTAATATCAGGGCCTTGCCTTCACTAAATAAGTTTGCTTCAGGAAAAGCGGGAAGAAAAACCCAATCCCCTTTTTTATCGATATAACCGGATAATTTTCTTGTAAAACCGTTCTTTTTTATTTCTACTGTTGCTACAGCCAGGCCTTCTGAAAAATCAAGTGCAGTATCAAATTTAAAATCAATGATTTGTTTTCCTTTTCTATCAATATACCCGACTTTGGAGTCCTCATTTTCTACATACGCCATTCCTTCATGAAAATCCCCAACATTGCTATATTTAGGTTTGATCACAACATTGCCTTTTAAATCTATAAAACCCCATTTTTCAGATTCATCGCAAAATGCAATTAAGCCTTCTGAAATCGATGCAAGCACACTGTATTTTGGCTCGACCACAAATTTACCGGTTGCATCAATCACTCCCGACAAGCCTTCTCTTGTTTTCCGGGCAATCGCAAATCCCTCTTCAAAAGCCTCTATTTCGTCAAAATCCAAAGAAATGATTAATGCTCCTTTTTTATTTATCGCACCATACTTTTTCCCATCAGAGACCACCGCTACGCCGTTTTTGAATGGAAGTGTAACCATATATTTTCTATCGACAGGCAGCATCTCCTTACCATTTACGTCAATAAAACCATAGAAGCCCTTCCTTGCTACAAATACAAGTGAATCAGAAAACTCAGCGGCAACCCGGTAAATGGTATCTATGGCTAATTTTCCGGATGGGTTGATATAACCGTATTTTCCGGATTTCGTATAAATCTTCGCCCTGCCGTTCACAAAAAAACCGGGGAATTCGGAGGTACGTTTAAATTTAAAAGGCAATAAATTCCCCTTTTCATCAATATACTGATAGTAGTCATCTATACATACTAATGCCCGTTTTTCATGAAAAGGGCTTGCCGATTCAAAACTCAGCTGATTGAACAGCGTTTTATAATCTTTCTTATTTTGTGAATAAAGAAAAAGGGGCAAGAATGGGATGAATAAAAACAGGTACTTAATTGTTGATGTCATTTTAAAATTTTATGTTAATCCTCCTCAGTTATTCCTGCAAGCTGGTTACCACATCTTTTGTACTCAGTTCCACAGGCTTTCCCTCCGCTATACTTTGAACTGTTGCCAGCGACATGGTCTTTGTACTTATATTTCCAAATTTAACTCTCAAATGTGGTTTTCCTGCAATATAATAAGCGACATCAGGCATAAAGTCTGATTCCTGCTCTGGCTGTACCTGAATATTATTCCCGGTTATGCTGGTGATCTTGCCCGTATTGCGTTTTTTTGTCAGTATATTTCTGAGTGCAAGAGAAGCGTTGATCTTTGTAACCTTATGAGGTTCCAGACGCATAAAGCAAAAATCATTTTCCGAATTGGATTTTCCCAGTCTACGGTCTTCATAGTAAATTTTTGCAGCAGTTGAACTAAAAGTCTTTGTTAAGCTGAGCCAGCCTTTATCTTTCTGCTGCAGAAAGAATTCATCAACAAATTTCTGAATTTCAAGGTTACCGACATAAACCACCAGATCATCAAAACTGATCCTGTAAAAAAAAAGGGAAGGAAAATCAGGTTCTAACTTTTCAATGATCTCCAAACGTTCAAACCGCTGATCATACCTCGCCACCCTATTTGTAGCATAAGTAATCTTAGTGCCTGCTTTTTCAAACTGGCATTTTACAGAACCCCCCTTTAACCCTTCGGGTTTGGAATATTTTAAAGTTAGCAGATAAGGCGCTCGTCCACACCTGGCCAGTGTATCAGTATGTTGGGCATTTGTTTTAGCATAAACAAAGAGTAGAAGGGAGATCACCAATGCCTTTTTCATAAAAAATCTTTTTTATTCATCTTATCTAATATAAAGAAAATATGACACCACCAGATGAAAAGATATAAGTTCCAAAGGGTAGTTACAAATTATTTTAGTCAAACACTTTGAAATACAAAGTACTTTTAATTATCTTTAATATACCGTTACAAATCTGAACTTAAAACAAAAATGACCATGACATCACCTGGCAATTTAACAACACAGCCCATTCATCGGGCTCCATTAACAAAACGAATGATACAGGGTGCAGCAATTGCTTTAATCCTCATTGTAATTTTTCTGCTTCGTGCCGGAGAACCGAACCCGGAATGGGGGAAGCTATGGAGGATTAAACCCTTAATCATAGTTCCTTTAGCCGGGGCATCAGCAGGAGTATTTTATTACCTTATGGATCATTTCCGTCAACAAGGAGGCTGGAAAAAGGTATTGGTTAATATACTTAGTTTGATGGTAGCTATCATTGCCCTATGGCTTGGCACTGTATTGGGCCTGAATGGTACCTATTGGAATTGATCAGCTTCAACTGATCAATTCCTCTCTGCATTACATCTGTCATCATTCTCCCTTTTTTACCAGATAAAGATGATTGGCATCATTAGAATATATGGCGTAATTCAGGTTTCTGCTTGTATAGTAATTCAGGTTAAAAGGAGATACATTCTCCCCACTTCCATGACTACGGTAATAGCGAATTACTCCTGTGTCGGCTTTCTCTTGTTCTATAATGAGATCAGATACTTTAATCTTCAGGCTATCCAGATTCAGGGGCAGGTTAAAATAAGCAGTACCTGACCAACCGGCGGTTGAAAAACCTGCCTGTCCCCCACCGATAGCATGACCATAACTCAACCACTCTGTTTTTTCAAAAAATTTAAGTTCAAAATTCTCCTCTTCTGCTGGTTGCCTGTCATTTGAGGTACGGAAAAAATCGTACCTCAATGCGCGAAGTTTGTCTGCATCATTTATATCGGCACCAAATGATTGCCTTCTGTAAAGCACCTGCCATATTCCACCTTTGAAGAAGAACATTTTATTTAAAGACCAGGATATCCCATTTTCTCCCGATTGATTTTCGGCCTCATAAAAGATATGTTTGGCATCCAGGCTAATCTCATGATCTGTTTTTTCCAGTTTTTCCGTAGTCCAGCTCAGATCCTGATTCAGGATTTTGATTCTTTTTTTCGTTTTATCTCCATTTAATGGCCAGGTATTATAATAATATCCTTCCTCCGAAGAAAGGTAAACAACATAAGCTCCAACAAATCCTGAACGCAGGCCTCCCCGTAAGGGATGATACAAAGAATCTGTTATTGTTCCTGATTTATCCAGTTTATAGTAATGGTAACCGGACTCCTTTTCTTTTTCTTCACGGTTAACCTCTACAATAATATCGTCGCCGACTCCATAAAATAGCCTTATCGGATTGGGAGTCCAATAATTTTCACTCTTAATGAGCAATTCAAATTTATATGCCGAGGACTGAACGTTAGTGCTCAGCGATTGATAATCCTTAAATTCCTCAGGAACTTCTCCCCCGCTCAGGAAAGAAATCTTTTTACCTCCTTTCTCATATGACCTCAACTCTTTACGATCTGCATTCCGGCATCCACAGCACAATAGCATTGGTAAAAGAAAAGACGTCATTACCCCTTGAAAGATAAATTTAATGTTCATTCCACAAAAATATAGTCCTGTTTGCTCAAAACAAGGTCCTATTGCTATTCGTAAGGGATAAAACGATGGATGCTGAAGATCATTTATTATTCGTTTGATAAACTGCCGGAGTGGTACCTGTCCAACGTTTAAACGAGCGGATGAAAGCAGGAATCTCATTATACCCTAACATATAGGAAACCTGTTTTATAGGATAAGATCCGGACTTCAGGTAATCTATTGCCAAAGATTTACGGGCATCATCTGCCAATTGCTGAAAATTAACTCCCTCCTCCTTTAACTTGCGCTGTAATGTCCTTGTGCTGATGTTAAAGTTTGAGGCGATTTGTTCCTGAGAGATAATTCCCAGATAAGAGTTGCTCATCAGATAATTGGAAATCCTCCTTTGTAAAGTTGCAGGTTCTTTCAGCGTCATTTCCGTAAAAGGCTGTAGCTTTTTCACTAAAAACCTTTGCATCTCAAAATTTGCAGAGAGTATTGGTTCATTCCAATAGCACTGATCAAAAGTAATGCTGTTCTCTCCGGCATTAAAGATTGGCGCACAGCGCATGACACGTGTATATTCATTCACCTCATCCTTAGCTATTGCATAGCTAACAGAAAGAGGAATGACTTTCTTTAAAAGCAGGCCATCGAGTTCATGGATCGCAAATACTATTAAAAAATCCAGGGTCTGCAGCAAGGCAGGGTGCTGCTCCCAATCTTCCAGCTGCGGAACAAACCGAATACTAAAAGTCTGCTCATCACTTGTTATTTTCAGGCAAAAAGCAGTAGTGATCAATGGGGTCAATGAAGCAGCAATGGTCAATGCATCGCCAACAGTACCACTCGCTTTGATAATTTCTCCAACAATCCCCAGTGCAGACAATTGCAGTGATTCTCCAAAATGCAAACCAAATAGCTGGTCTCTGGTTAAATGTAAGGCATTCAGCCAGACATCGTTCAGCTGCTTATCAGACAATACTTTCTCTTCATCTTTCAGTTCCTCCATGCTGACATTTGATAAACGGCACAATACCTCAGCCGGAATATCCCTTTGCACCGCATAGGCAAGCATGCTCATCACCAATTTCTTTACCTGGTCTTCCATCGTTTCAATTTATAACATGAAGATAACGCAATCCAGGCTATAAAAACGAGAAATGGCGCAAAATGGTAATCATCTGTCGCAGAAAGGTATCAACACCAACTCCCCTATTCCTGACCTTTGTTTCAACAACAATAAGAAAACTTCG
Organism: Panagrolaimus sp. ES5; assembly: GCA_901766855.1. Taxonomy (NCBI): domain Eukaryota; kingdom Metazoa; phylum Nematoda; class Chromadorea; order Rhabditida; family Panagrolaimidae; genus Panagrolaimus; species Panagrolaimus sp. ES5. Next base: position 7,514 of record CABFKO010016585.1, read on the forward strand.
ATCATTTATTAAATAATAAGATCTATTAAAAACTAACCCATAAACAATAAAGAACATGAAAAACGAAGCAAAAAGAGTAGTTACAGCATTCCTTACAGCAGTACAAAACGGAGACAACGCGACACTGGCAGCCCTCTTGCATCCATCTGTAAGCTGGAACCAACCGGGAGAGAATCAGATCTCAGGCATCAAAAATTCTAACACTGAAGTATTTCAAATGGTTGGAAAAATGTTTGAACTTTCAGCCAATACCTTAAAGTTAACTGACATCACCTCTATCGGTGCAAATGGAAGCAAAGTCTCTTGTGTATTACGCTGGATCGCCAGTAAACCAAATGGCAGTACTATGGAAGTAGACAACATTGATGTCTATACCGTTGAGAACGGGCAAATCGTTAAGGCTGAAATCTTTTCTGCAGATCTGGAAAAGGAAAATCAATTTTGGGTTTAATAACTCTTCAAGGGTTTCAATATACCGCTGATGATCAAAACTTTTAAACCGCTCAATTAATCGTAAAAGGTGTCCTTATAAATCCGGACACCTTTTCTTTTTTTACCGGATTAAATTATGGCAGGAAAGTTTCATGCAAATCCAGCCATTGTAAATGGCCCTCTTCATTCCGAACAAACAAAGCCGTTGAAATCCGTTTATTATCTGCACCTCCCCCCACCTGGGTTTCTACATATTCCATCATTATTGCATCCTGCAGCTCAAAGCGCAGATTGATGTCCTTCACTTCCAATACAATTCCCGGTTTTGCGGCATACACAGAGGGCAGCCATTCTGCCAGGTCAGTACGGTTCTTAAATGCTCCTGTTGGGCTGATCATCCTGAAGTTTGTATGAAAACCACTCAATGCCAACATTTCTTCCTTTTCGTTAGGGCTCATCTCTCCCCTGAACCATTTTCCGATCTGCTCATGGAAATGAACAATTTCCTGGCTCGCCAATTCGTTTAAATTCATAATTATTAATATTTATTGTTTTTCAACTTTTTCAATTTTATCCCATAGTACAATGCAGCTAATTCCAGTGATCCCAATACCAGGAGTGCAATCATAAAAGCATTGGTAAAGCTACCTGCCAGCGGTAGAATACTGAAGAATAACGTTCCGATCACCGCAACACCAAGTGCGCTACCCAACTGGATCGCCGTGCTGACAATCCCAGCAGCCAGACCAGCTGTAGCAATAGGAATATCTGCCAGCACCAGGCGTACAACAACCGGCATCACAATCCCGTGCCCAACACCTGCACACAACAACGCTGCGTACAAAAGTGTCCCCGGCAAGGGATAATACCACAATACTCCTGCCGATAGGATGAATCCAATGCTCAATAAGGTTAACCCGATCGTCAGTACATGATCTTTATATTTTCTTGCCAATGCTGCGCTCAGCAAGGGACCGATAAAAAATCCTGCCGCATAAGGCAACACCGCTAAACCTGCTGATAACACCGTCCAATGAAAGCCACTTTGCAAATAGACAGGATAGATCATAAAAAAAGAAGCGGTATTGTTAAAAAGAAAAATAACGGCCAGACCGGTGACAAATTTCTTATCCTTAAATAACTTTAAATAAATCAGCGGATCCCTTCCTTCTGCGGTGACGCGTTTTTCTGTGCGTATAAACCAAAGCCCAAAAGGCAGGGACATCGCCATACAAACAAATACCCAGACTGGCCATCCTGCTTCCCTCCCTTTAATTAGCGGATAGATGAACAGAAACAAAGTAACCGAAATAAGGATCACACCCGGGATATCCAGCTTCGGTCTTTTCTCAGGTCGGTTTTCCGGGATAAAGATAAACGCCAGTACAATGGCCAGAATCCCGACAGGAACATTAATCAGGAAAACCGTTTCCCATGTTAGTCCAAAGGGTTGCCATTCCAGTAACATTCCTCCGCAAAGCTGTCCGGCAATGGAAGCCAGTCCGAAAGTAGCCCCAAACAACCCCATCGCCTTTGGCTGTTCTATATCCGGAAAAATCACTCTGATCGAGGAAAGTACCTGTGGCGCCAGCATCGCTGCTGCCAATCCCTGTAAAATACGGGCAGCAATCAATACCTCTGCATTAGGCGCCATTGCACAGGCCGCTGAGGTCAGCGTAAACAGACACATACCAGTCATAAAGATCCGCTTTCTGCCATAAATATCTCCTAAGCGTCCTCCGGTTACGACAAATACCGCATAAGCAGCACCATATCCGGTAACAATAAACTGCAGTTCAGCGCTATTCGCATGTAATCCCTGCTGCATCGCTGGTAATGCCACATTTACAATAAAGAAATCCAGAGGCGATAAAAAAGCACCCATTAACAATACGGCTAAGGCCTGCCACCTGGCAGGATAAGGTATTGAAGTATTACTTCCTGACATATAAATTATTTTAGGCCACAAAGGAAGCGCTAATGGCCGGGAGATAAATTGGACTTTAAAAGGATTATCCTGTACATTTGCCCTGATGTATACCAAGGAAAAAAAGCAGCCTTTTGACTTGTTTCTATTAGAAACAGATACCTGGAAGCGCCCTGCTTTGCAGCATGTGTTTGAATTGGTATACCTGATTTCAGGAATGGGAAAGGCATTGATCAACGGCAATACCCATGATTATGAGGACGGCAAAATATTCCTGCTCAGCCCGGAAGACAAATACTCATTTGAACCGGAATCCAGCACTCATTTTCTGTTTATACGCTTCAACGACTTATCGTTCTCCCAATTCAGCAATGAAGTAGAAGAACTGGAGTTCTGCGACTGGACAAAAAAGGCACAATATCTTTTTAATAACCTCCATGCCAAGGCAGGATGTGTATACCGCAATGCTGATGATGAACAATTTGGAAAAGTGCTGCTTTCGGCGATCATCAGGGAATATCAGCAGAAGGAAGCAGGTTACCTGCTGGTCATCCGCCAGTCTGTATCTACCCTGGTGAATATTCTTGCCCGTAATGTTTCCTTAAGCGAGCCTTCAAAACTGCGGAAGAAAACGCCCAAAAACGACATCATTCAAATTGTTGCTTACCTGCAACAATACATTGCTGAACCGGAACGTCTGAGAATAAAAGCAATTGCTGCTCATTTTAATTTTTCTCCAAATTACCTTGGCGAACTCTTCCGGGAGCGTACCGGCGAAAGCATTCAGGATTATGTAATCAACTACAGGCTCAAACTTGTAGAAACCAGGCTTGCCCATAGCAATATGCGCATCGCTGAAATCGCAGAAGAGCTCAACTTTACTGATGAGAGCTATTTATCCCGGTTATTTAAAAAACATAGAGGCATTACCCCCGGAGCTTACAGAAAGCAACTCAACAAATAGCTGAGGGCAAATAAACAACTCATTTGCAAAAATTTAGTGGTATATTTGATTATCTCCAATACCCATATTCCGGGAAACAGATCCGATACCCTAACTCATTCTCAAAATCATACCATGCCTACAATACAACCTCACCATATCATTGCAATTGGCGCATCCGCCGGTGGCCTGGAAGAAATCAACGCTTTCTTTGACCATACTCCTTCGGATGGGGTATCCTATATCATCATACAGCACCTATCTCCGGATTTTAAAAGCAGAATGGTGGAGTTACTGGCCAGACACAGCAAGCTTGAAGTGAAGCAGGCGGAAGAGGGCATGATGGTGGAATGTAATAAGGTATACCTGATTCCCAATGATCAATTGATGACGATTCATGACAACAGGTTGTATTTAACACAGAAAGAAAAGGAAAACACCCCCCATCTGACCATTAACCTGTTTTTTAGTTCTCTTGCTGCTAACAGTCAGGAGAAAGCAATTGGCATCATTCTTTCCGGATTCGGAGCTGATGGTACTGAAGGAATTAAAGCCATAAAAAATGTTGGCGGAATGGTAATTGCCAGAAATCCGGAAACAACTGCATACGGAAGTATGCCTTCCAAAGCTATTGCTACCGGAATGGTTGATTTCATTCTGGAACCGGAGCTGATGCCCAATGTGATTGAAGATTATATAGAACACGGAGGAGATTTGCTGTATGATAGTCAGGAAGACAAGAAAAACATCGTTTCAATTGTTGAGTTGATCAAAGAGAACTCTCTTCTAGATTTTTCAGAATATAAACAAACCACCATCATTAGAAGAACAAAGAGAAGAGCCGCTTTCAGCAATTTCCATACGCTTGGCGCCTACCTGGATTTTCTAAAAACAAATCCGGAGGAAGTGGAGGCACTGTCAAAAGATTTCCTGATTAGTGTCACTTCTTTTTTCAGGGATAAAGGTGCTTTCGACTATATAAAGAGTAAAGTATTACCTGAAATATTAGCTAAACTTGCTCCCGGAGAAGAGTTAAAAATATGGGTTGCAGGATGTGCCACCGGCGAAGAAGTCTATTCAATGGCGATTCTGATTGCAGAACTGCTGACCGGCAAATTTGCGGATACGGTGGTCAAAATTTTCGCTACAGATATAGACAGTGCGGCATTGGTTCATGCGGGTAAAGGGATTTATAGCCATGGAATTACAAAAGACGTATCTCCCGAGCGACTGGAGCAGTATTTTACCGAAGAGCGAAACAGCTACAAGGTAAAGTCAGAGATCCGAAAAATGGTAATTTTTGCTCAGCATGATCTCGTAAAGAATCCACCTTATTGTAATATGCACTTTATCAGTTGTCGTAATTTACTGATATATATGACCCCCATCCTGCAGAAAAAGATCTTTACGATGCTGCTTTTCGGGCTTAAAGTTGATGGGTACTTATTCCTGGGCTCGAGTGAAAATCCAATTCCCATCATTAAAAATCTGGAAGTGGCAGACAAAAAATGGAAAATCTATAAGAACCTGGAAACAAAACGGACGGTCCGTTTCGATACTTTTTCTCTTCCCGAGTTACTAGACACGAAACGTGCACCTTACCTCCTTTCCAGGGAAGAAGGTTCTAAAAACACCAACCACACCCTGGCCGAGGCAGTCAACAAAAGACTCACCGAAGAGCTGGATTACCTGGTGATTTGCATTGATGAAAATAATCATGTGGTAAAGACTTATGGTGATACAACCAAATATCTGCTCCAAAAGAACTTCAACTCCAATCTTACTGAACTTTTACCAAAAACACTTGCGGTTGCACTCAACACCTTAAAAACTAAAAGTCTTAAGACCAACAAAAAAGTAACGGTTAACGGAATAAAAATAAAACAAGGATCATCTACGCTAAGTGTCAGTCTCTCTCTTAGTCCCCTGCCGATCAAAAAAGAGGAACAATTGTTATTTATGGTCACCTTTAGTGAAGATAAATTAAAGAGCCGCTCTACTCAGAATGACATCGCATTTGATGAGAAGCTATACCTCAACCAGTATATTTTGAATATTGAAGAAGAGCTGAAAGAACTGAAGAACAAGCTTCACTCTGCTTACGAACAACTGGATGCTTCCAATGAAAACATGCAGTCTTTTAATGAAGAACTGCTTTCTGCAAATGAAGAAATGCAAAGTACCAATGAGGAAATGCAGTCTGTTAATGAAGAACTGGACACGATTAACTCCAATTACCATCAAGAACAAAGAGTTACTGGAAATTAATGACGATCTGAACAATTATTTCAGGAGCAACATTAACGGGCAGCTGTTTATTGACAATGAGCTGTTACTCATGAAATTTTCGCCGGGTACCGTAAAGCAAATCAATTTGTTAGAGAGTGATATCGGAAGGCCGATCAGTAACATTTCAACAAACATTAAATTTGAAACGATCATAGATGACATCAGGCAGGTACTGGTGGAGGGGAGCATCATTACCAAAGAAATTGAAACCAATAATGGCAAATGGTATCAGATCATGACCATGCCTTATATACAGGCTGACAATAAGAGTAATGGGGCAATTATTACCTTTAATGACATTACCGAATTGAAAAGAACCCAGCATGAACTGGACAAGAAAAACAAGAGTCTCTTACGCATCAATGCCGATCTTGACAACTTTGCAAATACCGCTTCACATGACCTTTTAGCGCCATTGGGTAATATAGAAGTCAGCATTAGCATGATGAACAGAAAGGTTACAGATCCTGATCTTAGTAAATTTTTAAGTATCATCAATTCCTCTATTAAAAAATTCCGGACCCTTATTGACGACATTGCCATCATTGCCAAACTGGAAAGTGACATGATTACCATGGAAATGGTTGACCTTGAAGAAATCATCGATAATATTGAATGGAGCCTGGACGATAAGATCAAACAGTCTGGTGCGGTCCTGATCAGAGATCTGAAAACAGATCATATTCTATTCTCAAAAAAGAACCTGAGGAGCATTTTATACAACCTGATTTCCAATGCAATTAAATTTAAAGGCGATCAGCCTCCGGTCATCAGGATTCAAACCTTCAGAGAAGAGGAAACGGTGATATTATCAGTAGAAGATAATGGAATCGGCATGTCCAAAGGAGATTTGGATCGCATTTTTGACATGTATGGCAGGCTCCATCAGGATGTTGAAGGCAGAGGCATCGGTCTGTATCTTGCTAAAAAGATAGTCGACGCAACCAGTGGCAACATTACGGTAGAAAGTGAACAAGGGAAAGGAAGTAAATTTACCATTAGCTTTAAAGCAGAGCCTGAATATTTAATGCTCAGCCCCCTACCTCATTAGCCAATGGTTTTACCCTGTTTAATTTTTCACCCTGCTTTGTTCCGTTTCCGTACCTCCGGTATTTCTTCTTTTGTTCTTCACAGCTGTTCCAAAACTATAGGTAAAGCCGAGGGTAAAGGCTTGGGAATTAAACCGGTTTCTAAAAGTAGAATACACTTTGGGAATGAAATTGGTTAATCCATCCGCTTTATAGGTATTAAAAACATCTCTGACATTGAATTTAAGAGAAGCCCTGTTCTGCATCAGCTTCTTTTGAAGCCCTGTATTGACCTGTCCAAAGGGATCCACTATTGCCTGTCCATTGGCCTGTTTACCTACATAGAAAAAGCTGAGTTCAGCACTCCATCCTCCGGGAAGGCTAAACTGATTTGAGGTATTCGTCTCAAAATAAGTAGAAGATTGATCGAGAACAGTGGAAAGCAATTGCCCTTTATATTTATTACTGACCACCTGTGCATAACAATTGATCATCCACCAGGAAAAAGGAGAAAGCGCCAGGTTTATGGACGCGCCAAGATAAGTCGCAGTTCCTATATTTCCTGTTCCATCAATAAAGATATTCCCCTCCTGTCTGACCACTTCATTTTGAAGATCTGAAATCCGGTTATAAAAAACAGCAGCACCGAACGAACTTTTATATTGATAACTAAGTTTATAATAATCTGCAAACTGCGGTCTTAAAAATGGGTTTCCTGTCGAATAAGTAAACTTATCCGAAGGCTGGGTGAAGGGATTCAGGTCTTTATAATACGGCCTTCCTATTCTTCTTCCATAAGAAGCGATCAGCAACTGGTTTCCAGCAGTATCCAGTCTATAAGATAAATAGGCTGTTGGGAAAAGATTGGTATAATGGTTTACAAAAGCAGAATCCGGGTGTAATACATTTCCTACCTGTTGCCCTTTTGAATTGGTATTTTCCAACCTTAGTCCTGCCTGAAACTCAAATCTTTTATGAACCTTATTAAAATTCAGGTAAGCGGCATTGATGTTTTCTTTATAAAGAAACTGATTGGAAAAGGTAAAATTAGGACTACTTAGCCCATTTACCACATCAAAATAACTGGCTTCATTGTCTGTATTTACATAGCTGCTTTTAAATCCCGTTTCCATTTTAGCTTTCCCTTTTAAAGGATGTGTATAATCTGCTTTTATAGCATAAATGCTGATGTCGGACGGCAAAGTACTGGTCATATTTTGCTGAATAGCCAAAGTTCCTCCTGGCAGATAGGTCGAATTTTGGAACAGCTCTCTGTTATTTGCATTATACTTCAGGTAATCCAGGTCTAATGAGAAAACTTTTCCGTTGCTGTCAAATTCGTGATTATAATTCAAACTGAGCCCTGCTTTATTGAAATGACTTTTACCACTATTATCAGCCAATACCGTAGAATCTAACTCACCCCGACCGTTATAGAGGTAATTCGATGAAGGTAGTTGCATGGTACCCGGAGAGAAACTTCCATTAAACACGATTCCCCAGGTAGTTTTTGGCGAAAGTTCATAATCCATTCCCAGTTTTAAATTGGTATTGTTATTCTTCGGTTTGATGAGGAGATTTTGTCTGAATATTGAACTTAACTTTCCCTGATCATCTGAGATTTCCCGTAACAGCTCCGTTTGCCTGAACCCTTGATTTAGGCCGTAGCTCACATTGGCAAAGACATTTACTTTATTGTGCCGGTAATTCATGTTCAGGCTCTCCGAAGTTTGTCCATAATGGGAAATACCATAATTTGCAGACAAGGTTCCATTGAAACCTTCCGCCTTCGATTTTTTGGTTTTGATATTGATCATACCTCCGTCTCCGGCGGCATCGTATTTTGCTGGTGGGGTATCCATGAGCTCAATCTGATCCAACAAAGAAGAAGGAACTGACCTCAGATAGCTGGCCAATTGAGTGCCGGACAAATAAGTTGGCTTTCCATCAATTAAAACCAGTACTCCGGGTTTTCCTTTGAAACTAATTTTTCCATTTGCATCCACGCTTACTCCTGGTGATTTTTCCAATACCTCCAGTACATTTGCCCCATCATTGGAGATCAATGAACCTACATTAACGATGGTCCGGTCTATCTTCTGTTCAATAAAAGCTTTTTTTCCTGTAATGGTCACTTCTTTTAAACGGTTGGGTTTTGAACTCAGCACTAAATCCGGCAGCAGAATGACAGGTTGATCAGCCAGGCTTAAAGCAACAGATACACTATCCATTCCTACAGCAGAAACCAGGAGGAGATAATCTCCCTTTTCCTTTACCTTCATTTGAAAATTTCCGGCTATATCTGTGAGTTTTGAGTAAACCAGCTGATTTCCTTGTTTCAAAAGAATAGTACAAAGACTAATTCCTTCCTGGTCTCTCCCGATCACTCTCCCTTTAATTTCAAAATCAGCAGCCTTGTTCAATTCCAGAAGGATATTATGATCTACCTGACGAAAGGAAAAGAAAGTATTTTGAAGGATTTGTTTCAACGTTTCTTCAATTGTTCTCTTTTCTGTGATCAGGCTGAGGTGTTGCAATTTTGCTACCTCCGAACTGCGGTAGTAAAATCTGAGGGCAGTCTGGGCCTCTATCTTTTTAATGGCATCATTGAGGTTTTCATCGTTAAGCCCAATACTTACCATTTCTTTACTCATGTCCTGCCCTTTTCCAGGAATGGTCAATAACACAAATACGGCCGACAAGCAAAGGGTAATGATATACAGTTTACTACTCACAACCCTCCCCTTTTATCAGTATACTACCGTCTGGCTGCTTCACATAACTTGCCTTATTAAATGAGCAAATCACTTTAAGGATCTGATCCAGGTTCTCGCCATTTAAGGCCGTTCCTGTAAATCTGCAGTTTTGTAGCTTTTTATTTTCAAAACTGATATTCAGCTTAAATCTTTGTTCCAGTTTAATTGCAGCATCTGCAAAGCTGATGTCCTCAAAGCGTAGGCCTGTTTTCTGCCATTCTATTGCCTTCATTGCATCCACATTGGTTAATGCAAACTTATTTTCTGCGGTATTGAAGCTAATCTGTTGATTCGGTTTGATGATTCCCAATACTTCAGTACCGTTTGCTACGCTCACCTTTCCTTGTGTTACGGTAACCGTTACCCGATGTGATTGTGGATCTTCTTTGATGTTAAATGCTGTTCCAAGAACGGTGGTCTTCAGTTTTCCGGTATGGATAATAAATGGTTTATCCGGATCTTGTTTAATGTCAAAATAGGCTTCTCCACTGAGGTATACTTCACGCGTTTTGCCATCAAACTGTTTAGGGTAGCCGACTTTTGATCCTGCATTTACCCAAATCGTACTCCCATCAGCCAAAGTCAGCTGACGTTGCTGATCAGCAGGAACGCTCAAAGTAGTCAATTGAAGCGGGACCTTCGGCTTTCCAAAGAATGGGGTATAAGTGTAGAGAATGAAACCCAATACCAACACTGCTGCAGCAGCAGCCACCGAGGCCATCTGTGGCCATACACGTCTTTTTTGCAAGGCAGGTGTATATAAAGGCAAACCCTTTGCAATATAAAGCAGGTCTTCCTTAAACTCAGTTTCACTAAGTTCTGCAATTCCATTACCTTCCCGGCTTTCATACCAGCGGTCAAGAAAAGCAAGTTCCTCCCGACTGCAATTCTTGTCCCGATACTTTTTCAGCAAGGCTAACACTTCAGTCTCTTTCATTGGGATATCATCATTAGTTTCTTCATCTATCAGCAAGCCTAATAAGTTGATCTATTGATCTTTTGTAAAGGCCCGGGTTTTATTCCCCTTAACGGATACAATTGTTGCTCAGCTTGCTTTGTCTAAATTAGAGTCGGACAAGTTTCCTGTAGGGCGTAGAAAAAAATAATAAATTTTCGGTTACAGAATAAATGCAGTAAAGATTGCCATTCCAAGTTTCTTTCTTAGGATTTTAAGCGAATTATTGATCTGTTTTTTTACTGTTTTTTCGGACAGATCAAGTTCTGCAGCAATTTCTTTATGACTCAGGTTCCCCATTCGGCTCATCTCAAAGACCCTCCTCATTTTCTTTGGCAGTGCGGCAATCTCCTGTTCGATAATGGCGAGAAATTGTTTTTCCCGAATCACATAATCGGTGATGCCATCTTCCTGCTCGGAAAATTTCACTACCGATTCCAGGTACCTCGAAGCCACTTCCCGATGAGAGATCAAATCAAAAACCTTATACCTCACCGCAGTATATAAATATGCAGAAAGCGTGGTTTTCAATACTAGTTTATCCCGGTTATTCCAGAGGCTGATGAAAAGATCATGGACAATATCCCTGGAATCTTCCCTATGACGAAGTTTATTAAAAACGTGAATATACAATGCCCCATGATACCTGTTGTAAATTTCGGTATAGGCGATTTCATCACCGGCAGACAAGAGGGAACTCAGTTCCAGATCGCTCAATTGAATATATTCCTGTTTTACCTGCATATATTTTCCGGAGCGAATTTAGAATAATAACTTTGGAAACAAACATTCCATCAAATAAGACAAAAACTCAACTTAGTTGAACATTACATTGGCAAAGCATCAACTGATTTGATGATGATCAGGAAAAGCATCAATTTAATTGACGATTACCCCGCAAACATCAACCTAATTGATTATGATCTGGAAAAATGTCAATTTGTTTTGGTTAATGGGTGTTGCAGATAGATGATTACCAGATTCAGCGCTAAAAAAGGCAATTCAATTGCCGCCCCTTTAAGGTCTTTATTTAACAACTGCAAACAGATGATCATCAGGATTCCCGCTGCCATCAGGAAATTCCCCAAAAGAAAAGTCCTTGGAAAAAGAATGAGTATTGCACTCAACATCGTGACCACTCCGTTGATCATCACCCCTGTTTTACTGAAATTCCATTTCCCAAACATTTCCAGCATTTCGGGTTTAGCGTTCCACATTGCCCAGCCTTGTTTTAATCCCATAAAAACAGCGAATAAAATCAATGCAGCATTTATTATTTTAATGATCATGGCGATAGATTTTGTATAGATACTAACTTAAATTTACATAAAACAGGCTATTTATCACCAATGATATTGCACTTGATTTAAGTATTTTTGTGATAGCACAATTCTGACAGAGGAAACAAATGCGGTTAAATATGGAAGAAAAGGATTTTGAAGCTCATTTGTTTGAGGTAGAAGCTCCGCTAAACGGTGTTTTGAGTCATTTCTATCAATTCCAAACCTCAGCATCAGCAAAACCGGTGATCAAACACCTGTCTCCAAATTTCGAAATGTTATTGATTTTCAATTTTGGTACGCCTGTACGTATTTCCTTTAATGAACAAGAGCTGGGAACGGCAACCATCACCCGCACTGCCGCAATAGGCCCCTTAAGAAAGCTATTGAATTATGAACTGCAGCCCGGAAGCCATGCCATTGTAGCCAATTTCACACTTAATGGATTCTACAGGTTATTTAAACTTCCATTGAACGAACTTGGAACAGGAGAAGTTTTCGATCCGGACCTCCTGATTGACAAAAGCTGTTTTGCTGAGCTTTGGGAAGAATTGAATGAATTAGATGATTTACAGGAAAGAATTCATTTGCTCAGTTCTTACACTGCTCAATTTACTGAACCTGTTGATGCTGCATCTAAACCGCTACTGAAGCGTGTTTCTTATTTTCATAATCCCCTGGTTCAACCAGTCAAAGCCATTGCGGCTGAAACCAATCTAACCGTAAGAAGTATCCAGCTGCGTTTTCAAAAATATGTAGGATATTCACCAAAAGAACTGCTCAGATTTTTGAGGTTTAAAGATGTAGTTCAACAGATCTTGCATCAAAACGATGAAAAACTAAACCTGTTTGACCTGATTCATACCCATGGATACCATGACCAGAGCCATTTGATCAAGGATTTTAGACATTTTATGGGTACCACCCCACAGAAATTCATCAAAGAAATGGTTGGAAAGGGATTTTGCACACCTAAAAGCGATGGGTATCCTTCCGAAGAAAAGTAAATTCTTAGGCTAAACGACCTTAAAAACCTTTAGAAAGAGGTATTCGGAAAAAAAATATAAATTTTTATTGCTTGAAATCCAGTCTATTCGGTAAAATGTTCAAAAGAGAGTATGGAAAAATGAAAAGTATATCTATCTTCGTGACGTTATCAACGCGAAAGTAGCTCAGTTGGTAGAGCACGACCTTGCCAAGGTCGGGGTCGCGAGTTCGAATCTCGTCTTTCGCTCTAAATGCCTTCATTAAATGAAGGCATTTATTTTTAAAAGGTAATCACCTGCTCAGATGGTGGAACTGGTAGACACGCAGGACTTAAAATCCTGTGACCTTAAAAGTCGTGCGGGTTCGATTCCCGCTCTGAGTACT
>CABFKO010017224.1:0-13035 GCA_901766855.1 Panagrolaimus sp. ES5
ATTTTTAAAAAATTTAAAATTAAAAAAAATATAACATTTTTACAACTTAAACCACAAACAATTGAACGTTCTCACACTCCAGTTGGAGTCAAGTGCCCTGAAGAAATTCAGAACATTTATTCTATTTAATAGTCCTTACAATCAATTAATCAAATTAAAAGTCCTTCACGGCATAGGATTTCATTGAGATTGTCGAATCTTCATTCACATTTAAAATGAACGAATTTTTTCAAGTATATTTTTGCAACGATGTAGTTTCTTCAAACACCGAGCCGTGAACCGGCTTTCTAATTTAAAGGAAAGCACAAAAAAAAGTTGTGTTTGTGCACACTTAAAAGTGTTTTTTAGACAATTTTAATCAAATTTGAAGGAATAAAATCTGGTATTTTACAACGACTGAATCAAAAAATTTTATACCATCTTGACATGTTTAGTAAATAATTGTAAAGATATTTTGTGGCAAAAATAACTACTTTGAACAGCTAAAAAATTTGTAAGATTTTTTTGAGGTTATGCGAAAGAATTTTTGGTTGCTATTTTGTAGAAATATAAATTGTAAATACATGCTTAGACTTTAAAGTAAATAATTCAACAGTAACTTGTTGAAAAAAAACTAATTTGTATATCTTTTTCTGAAATTTATTTTGAAGCATGTGAAGTTTTATTTTGTATACCCTTGAGCATAAAATTACTGCCTGATTTACAATGTCGCTTTTTTATTTAACACCTTAAAAATTATCAACTTTTAATTAATTTTGAATGTTTTTTTTTTGTCTTTTTCTACACAAATTGTGGTTCGAATTGTAAGTTATATTTTGCAATATTAATGCAAAGAAAAACTTTAAGATTTATTAGTTTTGTGTTAAAAAAACATATTACTAAACACTTGGTTTTTAAAAAATAAACATTATTTTTTAAAATTGTAAATGAAAGAAATATATGGCACTGAAATTATCGCATAAAACAAAAAAAAATGTTATACAGTAACCCGAAAAGCTAAATATGAATGTTTTATTTTTTTCTCTAAACAAAAAAAAAACAAATTAGAAAAAATGCTGTAAAAAATAATCAGTTAAGTCTGAATGTTAATTAATTGCTGTGCAGATTTTTAGTTTTAAATTGTTGAACAATTGTTTTGACATTGTTATGCTTCAAAGAAAGAAGGTCTTTTTCCCAAAGGGAAATTCGTCTCATGAGAACAGCAAACTTTTTTTTAGCAGTAAAAAATGTACATTTTCGTTTAAAAAAAAACGTTATCGTATTTTACGGTTTTTGAAATAGTTGACCTTTTCCGCAATTTCTCGAAAATTAAAAAGGTTATACTAAGCGCTTTTCAATTTTCAACGTAAAGTCAACATTTTTATGCCAATTTGTGGAAGAAAAATGAAAGGGATGACAAAACTGCAGAAGTGCAAAAAGTTTTTTTTCATTCTTTCTTGAAAGTTTAGATCTGTTTGATCCATTTTTTTCGAGGCGGGGACGAATCACGGCGATGAAAATCATGCGGAGACGGTGACGGAGATACCACCGTCCCAGTCAACGGTAAGATTAAATGCCGTAATTGTAAGAGCCGGGGCAAAACAATAAACACAATTCCAATAACAATCAACTTTTAATTTTAAAAAACAAATATTAAGAAAAGGCTGCAACACAATAAAAAAGGTATTACGAATAGGGTTGTCAATGCCCGGGTGAATTGAAAAAAGTGGTGGAATCACTGGGGATTCCCCGAAAAGATTCCACCAACGATTCCCAGAAATTTCGGTTTGACTGTTTTTACAAATTTTTACTTAAAAATATGTTTTTTAAAATTTTTAAACACAAATAAAGAAATCTCATCGATTAAATTTTAAAGCAAACCTATTTCCCGGGAAATGAGTTTTTTTTTCGCAAAAATCGGGAAGGATGAAGGTGTAACCCGAGTAACTACTACTAATATATTACACCAAAATTAATGAAGACGTTTCAAAACGTTTATTTGAAATGCAGTGTCACTGATTCAATGATTTGCATCTTATTTTCTTTCAAACACTCATAATGTTAAAAAAAGAATTCATATTTTAGATTTAAAAAATGTTTGGCGGGGAATCCTTTTCTTGCAACAAAATCGGAAAATTCCATGGGACAGTACAAGTGGCTCAAAAATGAAGAAAAAAATGATGTTTTGGTGATATGGTATGTTGCTGTAGCTTTTTACGTTTAAGTTAAAAATATTAAAAGGAAACCTTTGGGTACATTTTAATCATTGCTCATACTCTATTGGATTCTAAGACGGGCATAAAATTAAAAAAAAAGAGAAATGTCTCCGAGAACATGTTTTTGAAACTTTATTTACTTTATTTTTTATTGTGTTGGAAAAATTCAAATTCTTTTTTTTAAGACGAATACTTTAAATATTTGAATTTGAATTTTTATTAGTTTCATCTTTTATTTGTTGTAAAATAACAGCTTAAATTATTTAAAAAAAGCAGGAAAAAATCTTCACAAAATGAGGAAGCAAAAAATTTCCTCGCGTTTGGTGTCTATTTTTTTTGTAACTACATTTATTTGTCAGATATAACAAAGTGTAAAACCATTCAAAATTTTCAAATACGAAAATATATATAAACTTTTTAGTCAAAATAAATGTTACTCATAGAGACGTTTCTTGCAACGATCTCTTTCTTTTAGCACGTTCTAACTGTAAAATACCAAATCGAAAACATTCAGGATTTTTAAAAACTGGAAATATTTACTCGGTTTCTCTTTAATTTTTAATCCTGAATTATAAATCAAATTAAAAAATTGGTTGTAATTTTCCATTGCTAACAAATTTCTTCTTAAAAAAAGTATAGTAGTAATTTTTTCATTCTTTTCAAGGGTCATTGGCACCTACTGTTAACAAAAATGTTTCATTTGCTTAAATTAAAATATTTTTAGATTCTGGTTGTTCTAACTTTTATTTCATTTTCGTATGTTTTTGTTCGAAGTTATTTTTTACTTTTTTACTATATACCTTGGATTTCCATTGCAAACAAATTTCATCTTAAAAAAATTTTTAGTTTTTGTGGCAATTTTATTTAACAATTCTAAAAGAGTGGCAATAGTGGATATTTTTTCATTTCTGCAGCAGATGAAAAAAAGTCCATCTTTCATGTTTTCTTCTTTACTTCTTTATATGTAATAAAGCAAAGTACGAAAATCAATACAATAACTACAGAAGCATGCTGATTGTTGTTTATCACAAAAAAAGAAAAAACAAAAATGCACTATATCAAAAAAAACCACCCAAAAAGTGCAACAGGCGCGAATTTTAATTTTGCTACGAAAACGTCTAAAGAAAATGTGCGCCACTCTCGATGTCTATCGTGTACTTCAACCACATGCCTCCATCAATCTTACGCAGGCAATTAACTTTCACAGTTTGGTTTTTACTCAATTTACGATTGGACTGTGTGGTGGGGATCTTATCCATGCTCCGTCGATTGTGGTAAATTTTGGATTTAATTGCTTTTATGCAAAGTAGCCAAAGTGGTATAGTATTAAAATTTTCTTGGGAGAATTTAAATATTTAAATTTTAGAATCCATATGATCAATGATAATTTAAACTTTAAGATAAAAATTACGTCATAAATTTTTTTACCTGCGATCGATTAATAAAAACATGGTCCCACAACGAAAATATGCTAAAAAGTACACCAGACACTTTTTGCGTGGACCGCTTTCCTGTGATATTTACTCTTTTTTGATGAAAAAAACATGCCCTTTTATGAGTTTTTGAGATTCTTTTTTTTAGTGAATGCTAGATGTTACAGGGGACCATTTATTTATCACTGAAAGAATTCAAAAAGGGGCCTTTACTAGTCAGTGAAAAACCATGCTTCCGGGTTAACATCAATCTCTCATCGGCTCGAAGTGTTTCTTTTTTGTGATTCATTACCTGTTAAAATGAGAACAATTTCTTACTTTTTATTTTTAATTAAATATTTTATTTGGATAGCATTTTAAAATTCAAAATATTGCAAAAAAATACAAAAAAAATGAAAGACAAGTTTGATTTTTGCCAAATTAGTCATGATAAGCACAGTCACACGTTTCAGAAATACCAATATTTTGGTGAACTAATTAGTTAATTAGTATTATGTATAATTTTGGGCAGGAATCCTCATTTTCTCCTCAGGATTAATTCCAAAATATTCATTCCACGATTCCTCTGATTTAGAAACTTCTTCCCAGAATTCCTCATGTTTTGGTCTTGAGGTTTTTAATGCGCCAATAAATGCTTCTCTGTCTTCGGGATTATTTCCATCAATAAAATCCCGGGCAATTTCATAGCTAACATAGCCTTGAATTTGAATTTTTTCTTCAACATATTCTTCTCCTAATGATTTTTCCAACGTTTTGACGAGATCTCGCATTTTTTCTAATTCAATAATTTTCTTTCCATTTTCTTCAAAATTTTGTTGGAGCGTTTGAACATATTTTTCCGCAGCTTCACCAGATAAACTCTTTTGTTTTTCGTGATGCCCTGCGAGTTTATTTTTGACTTTTATGCAATTCGTATCAGAAGAACCACTAAGAAAGAGTTGGATGGCTCTTTGGTTTACTTTTAGATTTTGAATTGCATCATTCTTTGATTTTATATATTTTGTAGGTCTTTTATGAGGGTTTGGCCTTGGTTGTCGTTTATTTTTTTCATATTCTATTGTTGCAGGAGCTTTACGCTTTCTTTCATTATCAAGGGCACGAAATTCATAATATTTCAAATTGTTTGAATTTTTTGATGGTACTGCACGTTCTTTAAAATTCTTCCAACTTTCACTAGCTTTCTGTTCATCATTCGTCAAAAGTTCTTGAATTTGTGTTTTGTTTGTTTCAATGAAATAGTTTTTATCTATTTCACAACAATGTAGTGGTTGCCTATGTGCAGCAACTTGCCATCTGTAGCTTGCGAAACTTGTATTTTCATTCCAACAGATTCCTAAAATTTTACAAATTTGAATGCAATAAAGTAACACAATGAGTACCTCCGTTGCAAACTTGGTGCACTGCAGTTGGTGAGACCACCACCAAATAACCAGGTTTTTGTGTTGCAACAAAGAAAGGAAAATCAAACTCTTCAAATATTTGGACATCACAAAAAAGTTCGCGATGAGAAAGGGGTGTTGTACAAGATTGATATTTAGGTATCATTTTTATAAGGTTTTCAAATCGTGCTTTATACTGTGGAAGAAATGCAACCCAATACTTAAACATGTAGCTTTAATTGGATATAAAAAAAAACTAATACGTACTTTATCCGCACTTCCAAGCAACATCAATGAAAAAGCAGTAAGTCCATAATCATCTTGATGAAGAACACTTCCTGTATCATAGTCTGATATTATTGTTGAGCTACCAGATTCATCTCCCTGAAATTTGATTTTATATAAAAATTATTATAATTAATAATAAATGCATACAATTGTTGTAGAGTTTAAATTCCACCCTGGAGGTAAAAATTCTTTTTTATCGTAAATAATTTGACTATAAGAATAATTGATGTGATCAAGGTACTTAAATGATGTTTTTTGCTTCATGCTTTCACGTGAAAAGTGTTTTCTAAAATAAAATTAAAATCTAAGTTAATCAATGTGTCTTCGTTTCACATACTCCCAGTCTCCATCTTCTGTAACTTTCATTTTTTTCAACAGTGAAAGCACCACATTAACATTTGTATTGGATTTTGAATTTTTTTCTGTCGAATAATATAACCCATCTATATTGGCCACAGGTTTTCTTGAATAAGTTGTAGTTGGTCCAATCATATCTGGTTTCAATGTATTTTTAATAATTTCTGGATCCAATTTAAAATGTTCCATAAACTTATCTGGATATTTTATCTAAAAAAATGTGAAAAATGAATGTTTTATTACAGTAAAACTAACCATCATAATTGGTACATCCTCAATACCAAATGTACGTTTTATATTGTTATAATAATCGAATTGATTTTCCCATTTAATCATTTCATCCCAAGTTAATATAGCAACAGGGGCATCGTTTTTACCATTTACAGTTGGTTTACGTTTTAACATGACGAATTTAAATGAAATAAAATTCGCTTTTTAAATATGTAAATGAAAATTTTGGCGGAGATACGGACATATCGCTTTCATTTTCTTTTTTCAAATTGTCATTCATTGACATTTTAATTATGCGTATTTCGTAATTGCACAACAAAAAATCAATATATGGAAGATGCTTTCATTGTTTCTTTTTTTTGTGATTCATTATCTTTTAAATAAAATTATCAGTGATTTAAATTTCTGATTTTTTATCCATTTCTTTTCTCCATTCATTATCTGTATATATATCACAATAAAATGTTTACATAAGCAACAATGAAAAATTGTTTAAAATAAAAATGTATTGAGAGGACAAAAATGCATGTAATTTATATTTTAGCTCATTTAATTGTAGTTTAAAGAACTTGTTGGTTTTGTTACTCTGAAAATGTCAAAAGCATCATCTGTGCTTGAAAGTATTTTTTTGATTTACCAAACTCTCTAAAAGTTTAAAAATATTAAAAACATAAGATTCTTTTGTTCTCATTTTCTTTCATGCTCAATCGGGAAATTGTCATTGAGTGACAGTTTGATAATCGATTAATAAAACTAAAAAAGCTTATCACCAAAAGAAAAAGAAGGAAAATGCTTTCAGAGTTTCTTTTTTGTGATTCATTACCTGTTAAATAAAAATTATTGAAATAAGTGAAATTTTTTTGCCGAGATTTTTATAAAAAAATGTTTAATTTATTGAGATTCTATGGTTTTAATTTTTATTTATGCTCAATCGGGAAATTGTCATTGAGAGACATCTTAAATGTGTGTCCGTATCTCCTGAATTACTACGAAAAAATAAAAAAAGTCAATATCAAGAAGAAAAATGCTTTTACTGTTTTTTGTCATTAATTATCTCATAAAAAAAAGTTATTAAGGATTTTAACATGTAGTTCCATCGAACAAAACAGAAATAATATGTATGGTTGATAAATTGAAAAAAATTTTAGATCTTAATTTTTCCCAACAGTTTAAACCAAATTCATCAAATTGTAAAAGTCAACTTTGATCAATATTCTGGATATGATATTTGTTTAATTATAGAATTGAAAAATATATGCAAGTTTTTATATGTTCGTTAAACAACTGGATAGCTTTAAAAGTCAATTTTGAGCAAAACTCTGAATATTTAAAGGCTGAAAATAATGGAAAATGGAAATAACTGGCATAATTGTAAATTGAGAATTTAAAACTGTGCAAGTTTAAAGAGAACAAACGCTGTTTGTTTTTATTATCCAACATACATGTGCCACAGCAATGTCAAAAAAAATTTATTGACACAAATAGCTTGCTGCAAGAAAATAGAACTATCAAAAAATGTACATATCATATGCACTTCAATACGCTGCTTTTTTGAGTTCAAAGCTTTAAACAGTTTTTTTCCGTCAAAGTAATATGTTGGAAAAGTATCACTTTTGGGTTTACTTTTACAGCTTGGTGGTGAAAAAAAAATCAGAATACAATATCGCTTTTAGTGTGCTTTTAGAGTTCAAACATTTGGAATGATTCTTGATAAGTTTTAGAAAGCAGCATGGTTGACAACCATCGTCTATGATTTTTTTGAAAAATTGTTGGTTGTTCTCATTAGGTGTCTATCTTATACCCATAACATTTTTTACCCTTAAAGAAAACACTTTTTTTGAATAAAACAATAAGCTTTCAACGCATATGATCCATGAGTTTTTGAAGTTTCAAATTAGTTATTACAAAATGAATAATTTTTCGAGATTGCCCATTATTATTAATGAATTACAATCAAAAAATACTAACAGGTATGATTCCCTTTCGAAAAAGAATATTAAAAACCGAGTGAAGCCCCGGGGATTCATTGTAAAAAATATCAAAAAAACGCATTTTATTCTTTAAGATCTCTTCGTCTGCTAAAAAAATTTGACAAAAAATTTGTATTTTAAAAACATGAAAATAAAATATAAAAACCTGAGAACTATGACGAAAACCTTAAAAACTATGTTAAAAGAGTTGAAGAGTTTTTTGAATCTTTTAAACAGTTTAAAGTTTCTGATATTTTCCACAACAATATCCAGAAATGTTTTACTAATCATACAAAACGGGATATCCTGCTCTATTATTAGTTTATTTGTTTTTAGCAAGTTAATCTTAGTAATGTCTTTTTTTCTGATTTTATTCGGTAATAACAAAATAGTCCATATTATTCAATATTATTTATAAAAAGATGCATGTTTTTAGCAACGTAATTGAATGCTAAAAAAAGGGCAATTTTAAGAAATTTTAGAAAATAATTTTTATAGTTTTCTAAAATTTCCCTTACGCCAAAAATAGAAACTAAGCATACCGTAGTTTCAAACTTTTTATTCAAAAAATTAAAAAAATTCTTGTTTTTGTTGTTAATTTTTATAAACTCACACTCAAATGTGACTACATTTAAAATCAAATAAAAAGTTTTATGTCAACTATTATCAAAAAGTTAAAATAAAAATCAAAATATTTACTTTTCGAAACCAGATTAATTATATTAAGCAAACCAAATAAACTTTCGATAAAAATTATGAAAAGCTGCCACATGTGAAAATTTGCAACACTTTTGACCTTTTATAACAGACTTGAATCCTCTCTCCAAAGTTTTTTTTTCCTCTTTGATGTATTTTGGCAACCAAAAAAGTCGTTGCCAGAATTTTGTTGAAAAACAAAACGTAATCGTCGTTTATTCAAAAAAAAATTATATCAATGAAATGTATTTAGTTTAACAAAATGCCAATCACTCTAGCAAAAAAAAATTTTTTCCGTTGTTCAAATTTTCAAAAAAAATTTTTAAATAATAAATTGCCCTTAATGTCGGGCTAATATGGTGGGATATTTCTTCAACCCTTTTTACGCATGTTTTTTTTAGTTTTGGTATAGAAGCATAAAATTTTTTGATATTAAATTTTATTCTTAAAACTTGTTTACATTAATCAATATGTGGATCATCAAAAACAGAACTTTAGATTTGTTAAAAACTTAAAACGTGGATATTTAAAGGAAAGTAATAATTTTCTGACACGATGCTTAAGATAATTTTGTGTCAATAAATGTTAATTTTTTACAGTAATTCATTTCCTCCTTGTTGATAACAGATACCAAAATTAAATTACTTTTTTAATGGTTAGGCTGTTGAAGCATCTGTGAGGGACATCAAATTCGAAAAGTTTATCTCTATGAATTTTTTTGGATAAGCGGGTTATCAATACTTTTCTATTATTTTTTACACTTTTGACGTCATTTTTCAAACAAAAAATTTGACGCTGTATCTCAATATTTAAAATTTTACAGAATCTGATTCTTAATTTTATGCTTAATCTGTTTCACTCTGTTCACACTTATTTAATTAAATTATTTCCCAACAAATTTATTATTGTTAAATACCAAAATGTTTTCTACAATAATGCATTTCAAGATTGCTGGTAACTGATATCATTATCCGTTTATTTTTTTAAATATTATAGCCCATGGAGCATATTGTGAATTTCAAAAAAAAAGTTTGTTTTAGTTTATCTCTAACAATTTTTTGGGATCTGATCGTTTTTAGCATTTTCTGTTAATCTATTTTTGACATACATTTTAATCATATGTGTGATAACATGCTGTACAATTAATTTGCTTTGTGTAATTTAATTTTATGCGTCTTCTTTTTTTCCTCTTTTCATGTCGATCTTTTTCCAACAAATTTTGCTTTTTTAATTACAAAAACGTTTGCAACAATAATAATAGCTGATAACTGATATCAATATCAATATTAATTTTTTTTTATTTATTTTGGCTCATGAATATGGCTGTTAATTCCCGGGGGAATCCCCCAAATTTTTTTGACATTTTTTATTAAAATTTCAAAAAAAATAGAATTTTTTTTCATTTTAACACAATATTTAAAAGTATCTATTTGAAATTAGCTTTAAAAGAAAGCAAATTTCCCGAGAAATGAGTTTAATTTTCCTCAAAAGTTGGGAAAGGAAAAGGGGTAACTCCAGTAATTAATATATTACGTAACAATTAATAATGATATTTCAAAATATTGGATTAAAGTACAGATACAACGTTCTAAGACGATTAACATCTTTCTTTCTTTCTTATAAAATGTTGAAAAAATTGTCAATCATTAAAAACAAACGGAATTTTTTTTTCCAGGAATTGTTACATTCACCCACTAAACTCGGGGAATTTTCCAGCGGATTCACTGGCAGATTCCCCATGGAAGTGGAACTGACAACACTAGGCATGAAGCATAGCATATATAAATATGGAGAGCTATCAGAACTTTTCGGGGAAGTTTTCCATTTTGACGTACTTTTTAAACATACGTGTGAAAGAATGAATAAATTTATTTTTGTCAAACCTGAATCTTAATTTTCTGCTAATTCTTTTTTTCCAATTTACACTTCTATTTTATTTTTTTCCCAACAAACTCTGTTTTTTATTACCTAAAAGATTTCCTGGTAATAGTGGCAGATATCTGTATTAATTTTTTTCGTAAATTTTTTGGTTCATGAAGTATATTTTGGGATATCAAAAAATGAATCTAAGTTAGTATATATTTCTCTCAATTTTTTTTGAATATGGAGAGCTATTAAAATTTTTCGGATAATAATTTCGTTTTTAAGCAAAGAAAAAGTATGATAGAGTGTTGCATCATTAATAATTTTTGACAAATCTGAAATGTAATTTCATGCTTATTATTCTTTCATTTTTTCACTTCTATTTTATTATTTCCCAACAGATTTTGTTTTTTATTACATAAAAGTTTTTTACAGTAATTCATTTCAACATTGCAAATAAGGTTTAAAATATATATATTTTATAAATATTTTGGCAAATGAAGCATAAAAATCCAAAAAATCAATTTCCCATCTCTCATCTAACTCGTGACATACTCGGGTGTGTTCCACAATGAAAAAAAAAGCTTTCTGACTCTTTCTTTCGGATGCATATAAAATTAGCAACATCCTTGGTTTTTTTCCATTAATCAAAATTTGATTTTGCTAAACTTAAAATTCTGGCTTTCCACTCTTCTTCTATTAAATCTCTTTCTGTTATTTAGATTTTACCTCTCATCCAGCAACATAATCCTTTTTTTAACATTCAAATGAATTTGAACTTTGATTAGGACTAACAGTTTTGATGTTAGAATGACTCATTTTATTAAAAAATGATAGACAAAAAAATGAGAGGAAAGAAATCAAAGTACAAGCTTATTTTCTCGTATGACAAATTGTGATTGGAAAAAAGTGTGCTAGCTAAACAACTGTAAAAGAAATCTAAAAGTAAGTAATGTTTGAATGTGAAAGGATTAATGCCGCCGCTTTTTCGGTTTTACTTTTTAACGCAAATTTTTTCAATTTTATTCAAATGATTCCTTATCTTTTTCGAATGGGGCAGAAGAACTCGCAAATTAAATTTCAAATTTTCCTGCCAGACGTAAATCGAATGCCTCAAATTCTTAAAACGTTTAAATATATTTTGTTTAAATAAAAAAAAAGGTTTATAAATCTCGAAAATACAGTACTCGTCTGTTTTTTTTTAAAACATAACAAATATATCTACATAAAAAACAATTTAAACAATTATTCATGAACGTGGACCTAATTGATATAGTGGTGTACGATCAGTGATGGAGACAACATTAACGCCAGCAGATGCTACACCTTGT
Organism: Panagrolaimus sp. ES5; assembly: GCA_901766855.1. NCBI lineage: Eukaryota > Metazoa > Nematoda > Chromadorea > Rhabditida > Panagrolaimidae > Panagrolaimus > Panagrolaimus sp. ES5. Next base: position 11,744 of record CABFKO010017224.1, read on the forward strand.
ACAGCAATCATTCGACGAGGGCATATTCCATATACACGAATTGTATTAATTCCACGACGAAGTAAACGTTGTCCGGCAGAAATTTCAGTTGTTTGTCCAGCAATACTTGTCTTTTTTCGAGCATTCTTGAATACTTGCTTTCGACATGAAGTATACACAATTGCTTTGTGTATACTTCATGTCTTTTTTTTTGATTAACCTTATATATAAAAAATATACGGTTAATCAAAAAAAAGTATTTACATACTATGGCATCTGTAGCATTAATTAAAGTATTATTCTTTGTTGCTTTGATAAAAATAATGAGGAGTTCATTAAATGGAATACCATTAAATTCTTACTTCATTGTTTCAAGTAAAGGAAGATATCGATTGTCATTTTGAATATTCGCCGTACCATAACTAAAATGAAACAGTCAAAATTTGAGAAGAAACTATATGTTGTAGCCCAACTACAGTGTCCAAAATTACTAACAAACTTTTGTCAAGCTATTATTTAGTTTTTTAGGGCAATGTTTTGGTAAATATCATCAAAAAAATTGTCTAATTATAGCTATTTATCATATCTATACTCATTATTTAATATCAAAATTTCATACCTTTTAACTCCATGAGTTCCTCCGAAAGAATTAATTTGTCCTCCATAAATTTTGTACCACTTTAATGCACATCACGAATACTTTGAGGAAGATTAATGATGTATAGAAGCTGTTGATATAATTAATGAAGGTCGAGAAGTTGTTGCAAAAGTTAATCTCATAAATTGCCCAAGAATTAACATCTTAAATTTAGATAATTAAAAGATGGAACGTATGAATCCAAGAAAGAGTACACGGAGACTGAATATGATTTTAAAAATGTTTAAACTAAGAAAAAAGTTTATTTTATAGTTTTTGATAATTTTGTAAAAAGGTTTTGCTAAATTTTTATGCATCCTTTTTGTTGGCTTTTCTTAACACTTTGCCAAATATTGATGTTTGCTTCTTTTCTTCGGCAAAATTTTGCTCCAATAATTTTTGCAAATAATTGAAACATTCGGGTTTACTAAATCTGAAACCCGAATGTTTCCGAAAACTTGCAAAAATTAATCAACAAACTCTCTCGCTGAAATAAAAAGGTTAGATTATTTAGATTTTAAATGGTTTAAATAAGATACTTGTGGACGTACACAATGTGTATCGAGATTTTTGTGGATTTAACGTGAAATTTGACAAATTAAGTAATAATTTTTGGGTTTTTTTCACGTATCGAAAAAAAAACAACGGCAAAAGTAAATATTTTAAATGACACCAA
>CABFKO010017327.1:0-13592 GCA_901766855.1 Panagrolaimus sp. ES5
AATATTTTTTATAAAAACTGCAAGACTGAAAGAATTCATTGTGTGTAATTAGTTATTTTTATTAATATATTCAATAAAAATTTTAGCTTTTCTCATAAGATTATTTTGCTTTGCTAAAATTTGTTTTCGTTTAAATACGATACTAGTGCAAAATATTTACGTTTGTTTAAATATAAGATTGAAAAGGTAGATGTCAAGATATCTAAAAAGCTCTTGTTACGAAAAAAGAAGTGTTACAAAATCTCAAAACATTTTTTCATTTTAAAAGAACATGCAAAAGTTCATTGACAAAAGAATAACAAAAATATCACTAAATGTATTGTAATGGATATGGATAAATTAAAATTAAAAATAAAAATAAATACTTTTTAATGCTTTTGCTAGCTTTTTCATACTGTTTTGCATCATGTTTTCATTGTAGAAAATAAAAAAAAAGGTTTTGACATAAACTGTATTGATATAAATGGTCAACATTTTCTCGAATAATGTCAAGTTATTCTCAAATAACTAAAACCCTTGTTTAAAAAATGAATATAAGGAAACAGGAACTGAATTCTTAAAAAATATAAAGCTCCTCCCTATTTTCCAAATATTTACCAGCCACCAAATTGAGACAAAAACGAAAAATTACAAATTTTTTGTTTAAAGATTTCTTTCTTTTTTTCGACTAAGGAAAACGTGAATTTACTTTAAGTTCTTCATATTTCAAATGAAATGCTTTAAAGACAATAAAGATTGTAAAAAAATTCTTTTTAGCACGACATGGAACAACAAACTGAATTGGAAGTTAAAGAATCTTATCAATTACGTAATGGTCAGCAATGTTTGGCTGTTGAGGAAGACAATGTGCTAAAGTATTACCTCGTGGACGGCAATGTAAAAGGGGAAATGTCTGCATTCTTATTCGAAAGTCTTAAACAGCAAAAATACAAGTAAAATAATCTTCCGTTTTTTTTGTTACTTATTTATTCCATTCCTTTCGATTTTTTGATAATAAATATTCTGCAAAAATTCTTTGATTAAATGATGGGTTTGCTTTCATTTTCCCCTAAACTGCATTTTGGATATCCTTTTCTTGATCATTTTATAGTGTTTCACAGAAATATAACGCGACCTTTATTTTTTGCATGAGTAATTCTTGTGCTAATAATAAACCTGTACTGTGATTGCCCATTGTATCACTTGTCATGTTCCAATGTTTTGGCAAATTTTTATTTTTTGAGATTTTGCAACGAAAATCGGTGTAAGCATAAAATTTCGGTAAACGGTAGATTTAAAAATTTTCTGTTCGCGTCAGTCCGATGGATTTTAAAAAAACGTTTTAAAAGACAAATTATAGAAGGAAAATATATTTATAAAAAAGCGATAAAAAGTTACAATTGGACATTATGTTAGTAGTAATAGATCAATTTAAAGGATGAATTTTAATGATTAGAAAAAGAGAGAAAGAGAATGCAAAAAGAAGGAATCAAAAAAGATTTTATGCGAGAAATGTGAAAATGCTTGTAACATTTCTCTTATTATGCTATAACTTTAGAAGACATGGCATAATTAAATGAAAATGCAGAATTGATAAAGTCATAAAAGATCTCTAACACATCGTTTTTAATTGGATTTTTTTTCAGTTAAGTAATACATGTTATTAGAAAAAATTTATATAATTGAACAAGGAGAATTGAATAAATACACAATACGCCCAAAAATCACTACCAAAGTTTTTCAAAAAAAAACTAAAAAAGAATGTCCTGAAAATAAAAAAGATATCTTCATAGTTCGGTTTCCACCATTTCATTAACTTTCAATTGTCATATCGGAAAGTTTTGGCATTTTAATTTGTGTGAGGATTTCTAAATCATTTGTGTAATATGGTTGAAGGATAGGAGGTTTGCTTTCAGGAAGTGTCTAAAGTTCGAACTATGTAAATATCTGATAAAAAGATATGTGTAATATATAAACATACTCGTTTTTTTGTGTAAACACCTGGTTTTGTAAAGCACGGAATCATGATGTGTTGATCAGTAAGTGATTCAACACGAGAACCCTCTTGTGTGTTTGAAATCGCAGTAGAAAACTTATAAATTTTTGCCCTTCTGTTTGTAAACCATCTCTTAAATTCAAATCAATTTTTTTATTGCTCTGAAGAAAATAAATACTCACTCGAATGGTTTGCTCGGATAAATTCATTTGATGAGCAATGCGCGAAATTGTCTTTCTCTCTGGATATGGTTTCAAAAAAAATACCATTTTTAGCCTTTCAGATTGTGCTGCAGTAAAATGTGTTCGAGATCGTCGGGTTACTGAAAATCGAAAAAAACTTGAATTATTTCTTTTATTGTATATTAATGAATCAAACTTGTTTGAGCGTTTTTCAAAATACAATCCTTGGTTGCAATACTTTGTTTGTCTGGAAAATTTTTGGAGTTGTTTTTTACTGCTTCTTCCATCATTGAGTTAGTTTTACATTTCACATCAAAACTTTGTGATTGCCAATTATTTAACCAATTTATAAGCGGGTCCATCTTGACAGATACTGAAAAAAATATCTTTTTAATTATAGGAAGATCATATTATAATAATAAACAGTCAAAACAAGATGATAGTATCAAAAACATGAAAATTTGTAGAGAAAAATTTTTTTTTAAATTTCGTTAAGTATTTGCCTTTAAAAACCGTCAAACATTTACAAAAATATCTTCAACACTAAATACCAATCACACTTAAAAGAACGCGGAATTTTGTAGACTTTTAGACCACAGCTGTTTTTGTCGTCTTTCTAGTTAGTCGGTTCTTAAAAAATGCAAAAAAATGAGAAAGGGGTGTGTTATTTTATTAATACGCTCCCATCCAATATATTTTGTGGCCGTTCTCATTGGTCAACAAAAAAAATACGCCGCAAAAAAATGTACCATAAAAAAGAAAAAAATGTGACAGATGCAAATTTAAAACTGTGCGTTTATTAGAAAAAAAAAACGGTCTTAAAACACATAAAAGACATAAAATTTAACGACATTTTAATAAAAAAAATGCACAAGAAATGATACTTTTTTGATACATATCTGAATACATTATTAGTGCTTTTCGGCATCGGACACTAAAAGAAAAAAAAACAGTGAAAAGAAAAAAAGATTACGTAAAGATTACGTATTCTAGAAACGCTTTATACACATCTTAATTAAATAACAGATAAGTAAGGAAATATAAAAACATAGTTTTTTTGGTGCCGTTTGCGAATGGGTTTTTAAAGTATTTCATTTTTTTAATGTACGTACGCAAAAAAAAATAGTTTTACTATCGAAAATAATGCATCTTAACTCCAAACACAAAAACACAACCAAAAGTTTTTATTGTAGTAATGACCATTACTGATGTTTATTTTCGCATCAGATGATTTTGTTTTTTTTTGCAATCACAGAAACTTTAGAATTTGTTACTAAAATTAATTTTTTATATAAAGTAATTCGCTTTAATTTTTATGATTTTTTATACTACAATTCATAATACAGACATTTTCAGTAAATTCATAAAATAGAGCAATAACTTTTTTCCACGATAAAAAGAGGCGGTAACAAAAATAATCTTTTCCTTTTTTTCAAGTTTGCCATTTATTCAGCACGTAAAATTTAAGTTGTAAAAAGAAAACTACTCACATGGATATAAATTGTTCGAAATGTTTTTTTTCCAAGTAAAGAAATTTGTTGAATTAAAAAAAACTTCTGAAAAATTTTTTTAGAGATTTCATTTTTTTTAATTTAAAACAAAGCATTCGGAAGGTAATAAATTCTTTGTATTGTTAAAAAATATCTAAAAACCAAATTTCTATCTCAAATATTATTTTGCTAATCGCGTTTTTTTATTGAAAATTATTTAAATTCTCTACCATTACTTAGTATATTGTATATTAAGGGCACTTCTTATTTGTATGAAAAATATTTTCTTTTCAAAAGTTTGCGTTTTTGTAAGAAGCAACTCAAAAATTTAGACGCACATTTTTTTTAAATGTTTCGTTAATTTTAGAATACTTTGATTTCTTCACTATTTACTGTTTTAAATTCCATGAAAAAAAAACAATGTATTGCGTTTTTCTTTATAATTTTTTAAAAAACTTTGGGCAATTAAGTTTTTAAAAATAATAATTTTGGACGAAATCATTTTGAATATCGACTGAAGGGGTCGCTAAGATTGAATAAATGCATTTTGCTAAAAAAATGTATTAAATTTTTCTATTTTTTATATTTTAAACAATTTTTCCGTAACACAAGTGTTTGCGTGATACGCCTTTTTTGCCAAAAAGTTTATATAAAACATATATATAAAATCCTTAAGAAATCTAAATAATACAATTTTCTAGGCAAGATCAAAAAATTAAAGATAATAGAATTCGTAATAAAGTAAGTCCCAAAAATTTAAAATATTTTCACAATTATTTTAAAATAAAACAAACATTTGAACAATTATTGAAAATCAAATGACAAATTCGTCAAGTTGTGATGAAGAATTTATGATGAGTGACGAAGATATGGCGCCACCTCCTTTATCAAAACTGATTGAAAATTCGTAAGCTTTTAAATTTGATTTATTAAAAAAGGGGTTTTTTAAGATTTGTCTTGACTTTATTTGCCAACAAAGAATTAGATCTAAAGACCAAATTATTTCAATATCTCGACTATATAAATCTTCCATCTCATGTCTCACACACAGACATCAATAAGTTGGATCATAAGAACAAGCATGTAGTTGTTTCCGAGCGTGGGAGTACCAGTTACTGCAGAAAATACATGAAAAACGACATTTCAACGATTTTATATGAATCACCCCTTATTGGTTTTACAAAGGGTGATGGTCAAATTCAAATCATTTTTGGATGTGAAAGAATCGGCGGTCTTAAAAAATATAACCAAAATTCCGATGCTAATAAACATGTTAAAAATATTGTAGTTGATATTTTCTTAGAAAACGAACCGTCATATGAGGACCAAATGTTAATCTTTCTATTGGCTTCCCAAAAAGACGATTTTGCAATGGACGTGACTGGAGCATTTGAAGTAAAATTTTAGCTTTAAAAATTAACTTTTCAAAAAAGCATTTAAACTTTAGTATAAATTTTTTCATCGAATATTGAAATACAAGTGGAAAGAGTTGAATGTAGCACCAAGCCCCTGGTCACTTATACCACAACTAATGGAGCGAAAATATGGAATGGAAATTAAATTCAAATTGGAAATACTTTTAAATGGAGAAATTGTTCAAGATGACTCAATTCCCTGGTGTATTTTTAAAATATCTCAATTGACGGATTACCAATACAGTAAATGCAAAAACGTTATTTATAAAATTCATGGTCATGAAAGAATGAATTTTATTTTAAACAAATGCCGACAATGTCCAAATAGTGTTGTAGAAATAATGAAAGAGTATGAAAATTTGCCACATTTACACAAAAAAATGGTCGAAAAGATAGATCGTCTTGATCCAAATGAATCACCAGGACCACCGTAACAAAAGACATCCTCTTGGTTTCTTTTATTCCGTATAGCAGAAAAGTACAGGTGGGAATTAAGTTTTATTTTAAAACTAACAAACTTTCGACAAAATAAAATGAATTGTGCAAATAATTAATATTTATAAAAACGCATTGCTTCAGATTTTGTGCATTTGAATAAACTTAATTAAATTTACTTATTTAAAAAAAATTAATTTAAAAAAGCTTATTTTGAAATTCATTTTGGGACATTAAATTTGTACCATTGATATGGACAATTACAGATTCTGTTTCAATCACTAAAAAAAACACATTGATACTGTTTTCTCAATTGTCCATATCACTTTCAAAAAAATTAACGGTAGTATAACTATTGATTGCAAAATTTTCATAAAATTCTTCCATTTTTGTTTCGTAATTTTCATTTTCCTTTTAAACTTGAGATAATGAGAAAACAAAAAAAAACTTTTTGGATGATCTTGCTCACTATTGTAAAAAATACTGTTATAAAAAGTGTGCTGAAAAAAAATTTGGTAGCACCTTTTCTTAAAAATCAATTGTTCTCAAATAACTTTATTCGAATTTTTTGTCTGATTGATTTCCGCTTTAGAGTTAAAAAGCAACTTATTTAATTCTATAATTTTTTCCATTTTTTGTTACTCTAAAATATTAAAAATAAGTTTGACTATAATAATAATAGATTTTTCAATGTCTAAAAAAATACTTTTTTTTGTCATCAATCTTGCGTTAAAAGGAAAACCAGTATTTTGACGCGTTTGTTTTGTGCAAATGCAACAAAAAAGAAAAAATGTGTTAGAGAGAAAAGCCCGAAAAAGAAGGGACGTTAAACTTTAACTCAAATTTTTATAAATATGATAAAAGATATAAGAGAAAGGATATTAACTTTTTCAAAAACAAAATAAGACTTCTTCGAAACAAATTTTATATTAAATTGCAATTCTCTATCACAAGCTTGTGCAATGATTTTGATTAAATTTTGTGTGTATTTTTTAGTTATTTTTGTTTGACTTGAACTAAAAGCTTTTCTACGAATCAAACATGCTTGAACTTTGATTGTCTGATTTAATTTGGAATTGATTTATTTATATATGTGATATTAAAGTTTTTTTAGGTATTTTTATTTATTTAAAGTGATCCAAAAATGACAAGATAAATTTTTTTTGCCGATTTTGTGTATGAAAAACCAAAATTTTTCAACGAGAATAGCTCACGGTGATTTTTTATTGCTGACGATGATACAATGAAGTAGATGCATGCAAAATTAAAAATACATTAAGTTTGCCAATGTCAAGTCTATGAACTCGAATTAACATATTTTTTTAATGGTTTTTTGTCCAGGTTTAATAAAAATAAAACTTTTATTAAAAATAAGAAGTAAAAAATTTATAGTAAAAGCAGCACATTATCTTTTGTTTCGTATTATCTATGTAACAGTGATAACTTTTTAATATTTTGTTTTTTTTATTTGTTAGTACGGCTTGGATTTTATTCGATTGCTTAAACTTTTATTTTGTAAGTAAATTAGATCTGTTATAAATATTTAATAAATTCGATCTTTTATAGATATTTTGGTTTTTTTTTAATTTCACGTCAAATTTAAAAAAACAATGGAAAAAACCATTTTCTACTTCAAATGGAAGTCACTTATTATTTTATTGAAACAGCATAAAAAATTTAAAAAGCAAAAATCATAACAAAAAAATGCTCAACGATACTGTAAAATTAAAAAATTACCATTTCATTAAATTAATGTTGTGCACCGCGTGTTGCTTTAATTTTAGAAGAAGACCATAATTCTTTATGGTGTTGCACAACTTTTTGGACAAAAACGATTTGTTGTTGAAGTTTATAAGATTTCTCAAGAAATCTTACAAACTCAAGAATTGAGAAGCCTATAAGATTTCTCTAGAAATTTTTTTAAAATATTTGCTCGATTTTTATTCATATCACATAACTGTGGAATATATAACCAACTGACAGTAAAACAAATAATTATAGGTTCTTTTGTTTTCAATAGCAAGTCGGAAAAAAAACGAAATATTTTTTTTATAGCAAAATGTTGAAGAATTGTCAAAATTACAAAAAAATAACACTTTTAAGAAATGAAAAACATGGTTATATATTAATCTAATTTTTTCTCAAAAAACATTTAAAAGTAATCATTTAATAATCATCTAAAAAACCTGGGCTCAGAAATATTCATTTACTAATAAACAAAATTTTTATTTCTTTCAGAAAGATAAAGGTCGTTCTTCTCTTTCTTTTCAATATTTCAATGAATAAACCTGTTTTAACACCAACTTCCGGAAAATGAAATTTTATCTTTTTATCATTTTTACACACAGAACAGAAAAGCAGAAAAAGAAAAAAACTTGTTTTTCTTTTGACTCACATTTACAGATCAAAACTCAAAATAAAATATATTTTAAAAAAATACCGACGATAAAAAGATAGGTTTAAAAAATTATCGTTTGCAATTTTTGTATTTAAAAATCGATCGGCTGAAAATTTGTCTTTTAATCTAATTAAAGATCATTATAAATACGTATTTTTTGTCACATTTTAACAGAAATTTTTAGAGAGATTTTTAAAAAATTACATCATTTCTCTACAAAAAAAAATTGTTTTTGAAAAAATTGCTAACGCGGAAGAAAGAAATTTAGAATGTGTTAGAATCATCTATAAAAAAGAGGCTTTGATATGATCTCTCGTTGATAGTATTAGACAGGGTCCGATTAATGTTTGAGGCTTATTTCGTAAATTACTTCACAGTTCTGCAAAAGAAAAACTCAAATGCTTATAATATATGTAATAAATAAAACAAAGAAAAAAAAACAAATAAAAAATTTGTTGAACTTTTGAAATGTGTGATTGTCACAGTAACATTAAAATTATTTAAATGATTTCTTTAAATAAGTTTGGTCTGCCATCGTTTTTTTAAGCGGTTGGAAAATAAAAAGCGAAAGGAATAACAGATATGTTTGACACAAAGTAAGAAAAAGTGTGCGCTCAGCAGGAAAACAAGAAATAAATACAACCAGAAAATAAAAAGAAACTTTGAAGCATCTATTTTTTTGCAAGAATTTTGTTCTGGAAAACTGCATTTGTTTAATAAATGTGTAATTTTAAAGTAAATACATAAAATTTGTATTCAAAAATAGCTTACAGAAATTTCTCAAAAACGATTAAGATATGTGGCATTCGGTTCCTTTTTTCAATTTTTTTTAAAATTGTCAACAACAAGATAATAAGAAAGAAAGATAGACAAAGTAACAGCAGCAGCGGTTGTGGCAGCTTATAGTCTTTTTATCTTTTTTCTTTATAAATTTTGTGAAAGAATAAATAGTGTTGAAAAAAAGCTGAATTTTTGAAATTGATAAAATGTGCATAAAAGTTATAAAACAATAGATTTTTTTTGTGTTGCAATCAATGATTTAAAAATTGAGAAGGATATCCAAGGCATCGTCCATTTGCAAGTTTTTAAAACTCTTCGGAAGCAAAAATTTTATTTATGATGACTGATAATTAAAAAAGGTGGTTTTTTTAAAGATAGGATGTGTATCAGGGTTGGATGACACTGACTTTTACAAAGCGAAATGAAGTTTTTTTTTATTCTTCCAAAAACTTTTGACAAAGCGAAATTTTGCCGTAACTTTGTATGTTTTAACTATTCCAATTTTAGAAATATTAAATAAATAAAATGAAACGAAATTTTCGACCAACCCAGATGTGCCTTTTTTCGCTAAAATGGTTGCTGTTCTCATGAGGTGACTTTCCATTTGGAAAGAACGTTTTTCGGTAAAAGGTGTTTCGATTTACATTCTTTTCAAATTTGTGTTTTAGTGCTTTAAATTGAAAAATGTTTTTTTTATTTAACTATATATTAAAAAAAATTCTGAAATACCATAGGAAACTATGTCGTTTTTGTTACAATATCTTCGTAAGCTTTTTCCCAACTGGACAAAAACTGAACTAATATGCCCGAAATAATACTCGGATGTAAAGAAAATATCCAATATATACTTTTTTTGTGAAATAAAGATGTAGCGGTTTCAGGAAATAATAAAGGAAACTAGAAAAATGTATTCATTTGACCATTATTTTAACAAAACTTTCCATATTTACAAATTCTTATGTTAATAAATTCCTACACCAAGAGCACATCCATTTATAGCTAAATTTAATTCTAAAAAAATAAAAAATGCTGTCAAATTGGGACTGTAGTCGATTTAGGATTAAGACTTATTCAATTCTATCAACAACGCTACTTCAGTTTATATGACTTCTTTAATTTATGTAACTTAAACTCAAAGATATTAAATAAAGAAATTTTAATATTTTTAACATTCTGTCAAAAAATGCCAAAATTTCGATGCAAAAGTTTGGTTGTTGTTGCTATTAAAACAATGGTTTTATTATTTTTTTAATATTTTATTAATGAGACAGCTCAAGAACATAACTTTTATCACAAGTCTTGGAAGTCTCAAGTTTAATTTTTTAACTTTTTAGATCGAAAATCAATTCTTCCAAAAATTGACGATAAGTTATCATAATTTATTTGAATTTTGTAAGATTTTTCTATTTCTTACTGCATTTTCAGGTTTTCCAAAAAAACAAACCAATGAGCAGTTAACTTAAAATCTTTCTACAACAGCTTGCTCAAATTATTTATTTATTTAATTATTTCTTTGTAAATAGGTTAACGGAAAGAACCAACAATGTGATACAATTTCTTTGCATTCCTAAAGAGTTCTATTTATAATTATGATAATATACTGTTAGTATTGTTTAGTTTAAAATAATCAAAAATTTTATTCAGTCTGTTAATCTTTTGAAAAGGTTACTGTATCATAATATGTATTATTTTTGCACTAAAATCTACGGGATAACTGTAACAGAAGTAAATGTAGATAAAATGAATGTCGATCGCCAACATCTTGATCGTGAAATGAACCAAGAGTCATAGATGCTTCTTCTACTAAAGCGCTTTGTTGCCATCTGCAAAATGTTGAAATAAAATAAAAAACATATTGTCTTTTTTTATAATAACAAAACGCGAAAATCAAAATATATATTTGGCTTTTATGGGCAAAAATATCGTTGCAAAAGAAGACTGATCACATTGTCAACTGGAAACATACGAGTGACGCAATATATTGAGTGTGTCTAATTTTCACACTTTAGAGTAAAAAATCACAGTATTTTAAAACCAAATTTTTATGCTTTTTTGAAACTCAATCCGAACTTAATCCAATAATAATATCATACTTGCTTTTTTAAAAACAAAATATTGCATTTTAAAAAGAGAGTCAATGTCTTTAAGAAAATCTCATGACGTAGAGGACGAAATTTTTAAAATAAATTCTAATTATAAAGCAACGAAAAAATAAATAATTTATGGATTTACAAATCTTTTAAAGTGCATTTGAAAGAATGTTATCTTCAATTCCTGTTTCAACTGCCACAACTCCCCGAAAACTTTTAATAAGATAAATTTATTAAATTTGTCTTATTAAAAGTTTCGTCGAACTATCATAAATTGAATGCAATCTAAACTGTGTTTCGTTTTTTCTCTTTTTCATTTCGATAGAACGAACTACATTTTTTGTCATATTGATTAGTCAATATTTTCTCTTATTTTTTTCAACAGTCCCTTAAAGTTTTACTTTTAATGGTTCATTTTTTTATTATAAGTTTAAACTAAAAAACTTGCAAATCTTTTTAATTTTTTAAGTTTTTTTGAAACCATAATAACATCCATTTCTTTTATATAGATAATTTAGATAAAGTTTAGTTTTATTTTATTTATTTAAGGACTGAAATTATTTTTGATAAATTAAAAAGGTTGATTTAACGTTTGAACAATTATTATTGACGTTTTTTTGGTTATAACAAAACGATAAAAATCAACGACAAAAAAATTTTCCATAACAAACAGAATATTTTTAAAAAATCACATAAACTTTTCAATTTGAAACTACTGCGCTGTAAAAACAGTTATTTATGTTTTAAGAAAATATTTTGTGAGAATTTATCCATTTTTCCAAACATATTTAAAACATTTAAAGTATTTTATGATGTAATTGTTATGACTTTCAAAATTCACACATATATCATATCGTTTGTAATGTTTAATAATTTTCAATCACTTTAAATGATTAATCAAACTAACTTTTACATTTGAAAATACTGCCGAATGAAAAAGGGCAGTGATTTGTTCTGATACACAACTATTTACATTTTTATGTTCACGGAGTAGTCCAAATATTCAACACATCTGTAAATTTCAAAATTTTTTACCATTTTTCTGATGAAGAAATTTGTAACATTTTCAGAGAACGATGATGGTATTTTTCTCTTAATTTATTGCTCTATTTTATTAACACTTTTTTTTTGGATTTAACAAATAAATATTTTTTTTCGTTTAATATCTATTGCAAATTTGTACAATACTTTATTTCATTCATTTTGGTTCCAATATCATTTTTGGTAATAAAAAGTCACATGATTATTATAATTGTTTTTTTTGTTTAATTTTTTATAAATAGCCAAAAATGCGTTAAAAAGTTGACAAAAAAATACAATTATAAAACAAAACTATAAACATTATCAGTTTTACAATTTGAATTTTTCAATTTCAATTCAATTGTAAAGTCTATTGATTTATAAACTTATTAATTCCGATAGCAGACTATTTCAATGGACATCACTATTTATCTCTCTTTTTTATTGTTATATTTTTCTGTTCCTTCTCATTTTTTCTTGTTCATAGAAAAATGAAACAGAATAGTTTCATTTTTCGCTCTATGAAATTTTTTTAAATCTTAGTATTTTTATTGGACATATGAGCAGTTATGTAGCGACTCTGACTCCTGAGTCGACTCGAGTCGGAGTCGGCGTCGATTAGCTGGAGTCGATGTTTCGACTCCGGATGCAAACTTTTTGAATAGAATAAATACAATTATAAAACAAAACTATAAACATTATCAATTTTACAATTTGAATTTTTCAATTTCAATTCAATTTGTAAAGTCGGTTGATTTGTAAAATCAATAGACTTTACTATATGTTTGTCAAAATTTTGAAAAGCATTTTACAAAAATCTAAAAAATTTAGATTGTTAAAATTATCTTTTTCATAATCTTAAGCAGTTTAATAGAATTACTGTATATTCAAAAAGCATTTTTTGTTTTAAAGAAAATTTTTTTGTCGGAGTCTTACGCATTTTAAAATTTACTCCACTGACTGCGACTTCGGTGTCGAGTCGATAAAAAATGCCGGGCACATCATCATCACTGAATATAAGTTTTAAACAGAAAGTACAAAACCGATATAAAACTTTAGAGAGAAAATCATTGACTGTGATCATTTTTTAAATAAAAAAATAAAATTCCATTGAAAAGATCGTCTTCGTCAAGCGTAAAAAAATGAGTAAAGATCATTTTTGAAATGAAAAATGCAGTTTCCAGCTTGACAAAGAAAGTTGTTTTTGTTGTGCTTCACGTCGACACTCCATGCAATGTTGGTTATAAAAAGTTGTTTATTGCAAAAGTAACGATCTTTTTTATTCATTTATCCTTAAGTGGCTTCACAATTTAATTATGTTTCTTCTAATATACGTCACATAATTTAGATATGACTTTTTTAAACCAATTGGCTGGAAAATCATTCAACAATTTAATACAATATCTTGTTTTTCCATTTAGTTAATATTTAATTTTTATGGTTACTGTTATTTCGATTTGCAGAGATTTATCAAAACCAATGGCAATACAAAATAAACAAATGAAATGTTTATATATTCAAAATTATGAAAGTTTAGTAGAAGAAAAAAAAAAGAAGTGGAAGAGAGGGTGAAACATTTTATACTCCAAAGTTTGGGGCATATCATTGGTAGTCATTACAGTATTATTTTTATTATTAAGCAGTATAATGATGAATTATTTTAAGATAATAATTTTGATACACCTGATATATTATTTTATTTTATTGATACAACATGTCGAATATTAGCCACTGAATCAACAACAGATTTGAAAAAGCTTATTCCAGAATTTTTCTTTTTACCTGAAATGTTTTGTAATCGTGAAAA
>CABFKO010017548.1:2588-19799 GCA_901766855.1 Panagrolaimus sp. ES5
TGTGTTTGACTTCCCTGAAAAATTTCGCATAAAAATAATTTCCACTTACACTCGGAAAAAAATTGACCCAAAGCAACGCTTACAGAAACCTGTGCCACCAAAAATAAAAATACACTTACAGATTTACATGGAGCACCATGAACACAACATTTAATTGAAGAGCATGAATTTAATTTTGAAGTTTCTGTATAATCATCCAACACAGATTCCAAAGGCACAAAATCTCCTTTTGGATCATATGTTCTTTTTGATGAAATTCTTGTTGGTGAATGAGTTATTACACTTTGACTTTCACAATCACATATTTTGCTAATATAATGTCGAGGAGCTGTCATTTTATCCACATTCCCTTTAAAACACGCATACAAAATAAAAATATTTTTTTTGGTAGATGAAATATCAACAGTAGAAAATTTTCAAACAATGTAAAATATGCAAATTATTTTTTAAAACAACGTTTTATTCAGAACAAAAAAGGAATAACGAAAAATGGGTTAAAAACAGTACAACAAAACTTAACAAAATTAATTAAAAAAGTTTATAGCCTTCATCGCTACTTTCATTTTGCTTATGATTTAACCAATCAAAACGAAAATAAGGACTAGACATTTCAAAATGTTCCAAATTTTCAACAGGTTTTTCAATTGATTCAAAAGCATTCATTTTTGATTGAATTTCATTTGAAACAACTTTATTATATGAAGATGGAAATGATAATTTCTTGCCTTCACGTTCACAAAGGCTTGTAGTACGACGATATGCACGACCATTAATTGATGGAAATTCAAGTTCAGGAGATTTTTCAAGATCAAATGTTGAAACTTTCTTCGAAGCTTTGTTGAAAGAATTATTTCTTAATCGAATTTTTGAAAAATGATTTGCTAACGCAGGATCAACATAATCATCAACTTCATGAGGATCATATTGTTGTGGAGCATGTTCTGATTCACATCGAACTCGTGTAACGACAATTGGGAGGGTCTTTTTCTTTGTTTTGCGCTTTTTATCAGCTTTTTGAGTATTATTCTATAAAAATATGAGAATTAGAAAATCAGTGGAAACAATTTATATATTTCTAACCTCACGACGAATCCATGCATCTACATCACGAAGCGAAATTCCACCTTTACAAGGACAACGAATTTGGGTTTGAATTAATGTTAAACCTTTACGATCCCAAAGATTTTGACGAATTTGGGTACATGTCCAGTTTTCTGTCTTGTGACCTAAAATATATGTTTTTTAAGAATGAGAAAAATCAAAAAAAACATAACAAAAAATAACACAAAATTTCTGAACATCAGGTTCACTAAGGTTCTATGATAAAATTTTAAAAAATTTAAATAAATAATAAAGACATCACTGGACACACACAAGACAACGACATAATTACGGTATCACAAACCTAAAGAAATTGTTATTTCAGATCGTTTAATTGTTGTTTTAATGTTGTTCTTAAATTATATATTTTTAAAATTTGAAAAACGGGCTGCGAATTCAGGATGGGTACTTCGAATTTCTTAGAAACAATATGAAATATATCTAAATTTTTTTAATACACTTTTATCCAACAACTTCTATTTAGTCTAAAAAAACTTTCACAATCATATAGATGCCTCAGTGCCAATGTTAGTGTTTTAAGCTGATGCAGAAAAAGCAGCAATAGATATCGTTCATTAATTGCTGAAAACTGCATATATAATGGCCTAATCAATATGCTTGAAATAAGAAATTAAAGAAAAAAACAATACGTCGCATAGATTTTCCGTAACCATTGTAATATTGATCAATGCTCTTAGCTTAAAGACGTCAAGATGAAGACATTTGGAATTTGGAATCAGAAAACAACAGAAAAACAAAATTTTAAAAATCACAAAATCCTAAAGTTTCCAGTGCCACAACTTAAAAGGTTGAAGTTTTCATATAAAATTTAAATTGATAATAGGTAAAATGAGATTTGTTTTTTAAACTTTACTATTAATGTCACCATCCCTAAATTCGAAGAAGTTGTGGAACTGACAGTTTCACAACCATGTTAAGATTGCAAAGGTAGCATTTATATATCTCACAAAATCTCAAAACACTTCAGATAACCAAACGAAAGCTAAAGAATGAATACAGCGAGCGAAAAAGATTGAAAGAGGTTTTTTAAAATATCATCAATACCAACTTTCGTGACTGTCTTACCAACAATTAAAATTGTCCAAAAATTTACAAATGTTGACGAAGAAACACTTAACGCAACTATTGAAGCAGAACATGCAGTTCCGTAAATTGGTCCTAAATGAGTGGGTTTAAAAAAAGCCAAAAACATCTCCTTTAAAAAAAACTACACTATTTAACCCGCGACGCATGATGATGAACACGTTCAAGCAGACCTACTGAACCAATAAATAAAATTCCACTAGTACAAATTCAAAATTTAAAGTGGAATCTGAGGAGGTGGAAATCTGCACAAATTTTCTAAAATATTTTCTGCGCTGAGAACATGCATCCTCAGGAATAACTAATTTGAAAACCGTAGTACTAAAGATTTGGCAAGACAAGACAGAAACTGCATTAGAGACAATGGATACATCCACCCCTCGAACTTCCATATTTTTCTTACGTTTAAATGATATGTTTTCGGACATTTATATAAAAAATATCAAACCCCCTTAAGCTTCGCCAAATTGCGACCCTATGGCAAGTCAACATCAAAATGTGATGCGCGTCATATATTACTATCAATAAAAGTGTACAAAGATTGCAGTACAGTATTCTGAAACAAAGGAAAATACAGAATGAAAGTGCCAAAATTTGAGAGCAAAACAATGAAAAATATTACTGTTAGAAATTTGGAAGCAGTAAAACAAAAAAAATCTCTTAACTCTAGTTGAAAAAGAGGAAAGCTAAACGTTTAAACAGATGTTCACATTGCAAATAAAAGAAACAAACACCTACATCAAAAAATAAACAAATTCAATGTTTCAGCTTCTGTATCACAACAACATCATTTTTAATTAAAGATGCTATTAGAAATAAAAGATCAATCAAAGTAATGAAACTTTATTAGTTCACACGCGGCGCTATAAGGGATAAGAAGACTTCCTTCATTATTTCAACAAAGAAAATCCCAGGGACAAATTACTCGTTGCATATCTGCCAGATTAAAACATTCATTAGTAAAAAAAACTATCACGTCTCAAGATCTCAAAGAAGGAAAAATGATGAGACAGCAAAGAAAGAATAAGAAACAGCCACGCTCTAATAAGAATAAAGAAAAATAAATGTCAAAGCTTTTAAAGTGCGTTTTAAACGTTTTTGAACTACTGTAATCAGCGCTTAAAATGGAACGAAAAACTGCGGGCATAGCGTTTCTTACTGTGTTTTTTTAGGAAATGATTTGGATATTTCGACGCATAAAGATTAAGATCTCAAAAGAGCACAACGAAGTTGGAGAAAGCTTTAAATAAATGCGGAAATTTTTTAAAAAGGATAGGAAATAGTGGAGATAAAATGGAAGACAAGCAAAAAGTGGCTAGTTGTATTTAAAATTAATCAGAGAACAGTCAAACCCTTGGAAACTTCTTTTGATTGATTTGTTGAGTAGACATACGGATGTGTCGATATGAACTCTAAAAAAAGATATGTTTGGCGGCATAAAAAAAGATTCGATGATGCTCTATACTAATATTAGATATGGGGACAAATACGAACAAGACTATTTTAAAAATATCACAGTAACGTCGTGGAGGTTAATATTGTTGAAACTGCTTATGAATTTTATATAAAACTGTAAACGCGCAATTTTTTAAATACTGATGCTACCTGTCTCTAGATGATGTTGCGCAAACTGCTTTAAGCCTACGAAAAAAGAACTAATATACTAAAAGTAGAACTACAGAATTTTTGACAATAGAGAAAATTAAAACAAGAAAAAAATTTGGACTTACGGATGACGAAAATTAAGAATCGTCTTTTAATTCCGTCATTATGACTTCTTTGATTATGTCTATTTGATCTATTGGAAGAAATCAGCTTGATATCCCCAAATTACCTTTTATCCGATGACATTCACCACAGATATCGTGGACTTGGAAGATAATAAGACCATACTATATTTTACAAGAAATTTCGCTACCTTAGAACCGTTATAGTTACAGCCGTCGTTCACTGAAACAATTTCAGACTTTTCAGAATCATTATAATATCAGAGATCTGTGTTTTTGATAAACAGTCGCTTCTTGATTTTCTTAAAAAATATTAGCAAAGAGCTGTGTTTTTATTAAACAGTTGTCCATCTTGATGTTCTAAAGCCATAAATCTTTGTTAATCTGAAATAACTTTTAAGTATGGATGTGATGAGCCGACAGCGAGGTGCCAAACAATTCCTAAATTAAAAAATTGTTATTCTGAAAATCTGATCATTAGTATTTGCTACACAGCACTTAATTCTAGTATTATAAGGACACACACAACAAATAACATGAAAACACATATACATTATGAAAATATGATCAAGCATACCCAAATGTTTTAACAAAATAAACATCTTATCTTCAAGAGCATTAAAGCAATCCATATGAACATAAGATTTGGATGAATAAGGACATGATTGATTGCTGCATAACATTTTAACAGATTGTTCAGGATCATCTTGAATAACAGGTTGATCAGGGCATAGACATTCAACAAGAGGAATTGCGCAAACTTCTTTTCCATCTTTCATCAATTTTCCATTGTTATTGGAGCTTGAAGAGTGTTCTTTTCCAGATTCACTGAAAAATTGAGCAAAGTAAGTAAAGATCGGATGAGATCGTGATAGTTTTACCTTTTGTAACGACGTGATTGACGCTTCAGGCTAATCTTGTCTTTCATTCTTCAGAGGTTGTATGATTCGTAAGGAAGAAGCCAGAGTTGAGGAATCACAACACCGAATGTTGATAATATCAAAGACCGCCCAAGCTTGAACGATCAAACTAAAAAACGAGGGAACATAAATATAAAAACAAATTCGCAAAAATAAAAAATAGGCAACAATCTTTGAACGTTAAAAAAATGTCATATTCCAATGAATGGCGCCAGAAAGGTTAGAAAAGGGGAGGGGTTTAAGAAAAAGTGAAAGCAATAAAACATGTTCTCTAAAGGATAAACAGCAAAGGCTCTATAGAAAATTATAAATACAAAAAGATTCAAGATGGTTTACAATCTTTCGCCGAAAAACATGTCAAAGATTTATGGCACAAATTTTCAAGGGATGTTAAAAAATAAAAAATTTGCAAGCAAAAATGAAAAATGGCTCGGGCAAAAAAAAGTTAACCGTTCGATGAAGTTTCGAAAGAATACGTAGCGTTTGCACGCGCCATAAAATATTCAAAAAAAAGGCACACAGGCATTCGCGTCGAGAATTTTAGCAATAATAAAAAATATTTTTTGAATTTTGAACTAGGTGTACGATGTGCACGGTAATATCAATGATTTTCAAAATAATGAAATTATTATATGAAACATTAGATAATGCAACACAAAAAACTTGGATTATGAAGGTTCCCTCTCTTTAACCCTTTTGTTTTCCTTTGATCTTTTGCCGCACTTCAAAGCGGCATCATCGTCGGCTGTATTTTTCTTTTGTCATTTATAAGATGTCATATTTAGAGAAACCTAATTTTAATGGACTTACGTCATGTTCTGAAATTACTAATGTGGATGGTTGAAAAAAGGAAGAAATATTGTATTTCATGCAGTTTTTGGATTAATCAATATTCGAAATACATAATCGGTATTTTAAATCTTGTAACCTTCCAGTTCTCATTTTTTCAGTGTTTTTGATATTGAATACCCCCTTGTCAGCTGCAGTAAATTTTGTTGACACAAACATATTTTGAAATAAATTTATCAATTTTCGTAACTTATTTATAATTCTGAAAATCTCCGAACGTTAACAATTGGCTGATGTCTTATAAAAAATATTGTTTTTATTTTTAATGTTGGAAATATTTCACTTTGGAACGTGCCATAAAAATGTCGGTTTTCAGCGCATTATATTTATCACTCTTTCTTTCATAATTTAAATAATATCAAACTTTCAGACGATGATATTTATAACCAATTGTTAGGGTTATGTTATACTTTTGAAGTGACGGGACCTATTAGCTAGTAATAACACAATCTCTACATTTTCTAATTTCTTATCAAATTTTAGAATTTAATACATAGATATGTAAATTTAAAAACTTTGCTGGAGTTCGTGTTTTATAACTATTTTCATTTTGAATTTTTGAAAGCAGAAGTAAGCTAATAAATTGACATGAATAATAAAATAACAATTTCAAAAAATGAGTTCAAAGCTGTTTTCATTTCTGGATAAGCTGGATGTCATTGGAAGTAAACTAGCATTTCAATTTATTATTATCACGAAGGCGCAACTTTTAAACAAATTCATAATTTATGCAAGGTTCTTTGAATGTTTATTTACAGCTTATTTATAATTTGTAAAAAACCAAAAAAAATCCTGTTTAATTTTTTACAATCATTGTTGAACCAGGTATACCAAAAAATGGTTATAATCAGTGTTTTCCCGATTCTGATTCCCTTATAATGAAACGGTAAAAAATGTAATCAGGTTATATAACAATATTCAATTTGGATATCCGCTATTTAAAAAATGACAAAATTAAAGAGGTTCAACTTTTCCGAAAACTCAACAAATTAAAAAGCAAAATTTCAAAAATACTTAAAACGTTGATTTTTTCGATTTAGATAATTTAACTTTTCGCAATGACACCCCTGCTCTTACTGTATGATTTATCTGCATTTGTAAAATTTTTGTTGCAAAAGTTTGGTACAATTTTTCTTCGAACTTGACAATAAGGAAACCGTAAGTGCCATAATCGAATGCCTAAAAAATGATTAAATTAGTGTACTGTACTCTCACATAAGCTGAAAGTTCGTAAAGTATTTTTAATAATTACACTGCCCGATCATGAGGTTGATTGTTACAGGAGAAAACACAAATAATTTATGCAACAACACTTCTCAACTTTGCGGTTTTCTTTTGGAAGAACGGTGGAAATGCTTATGAAAATGTTTGACATACCGTCTTTAGATCTTTTTATCATAGTGTACTATCAAAAAACCTCTATTAATTATGATAAAAATTTCGAAGTTAATTTGTGCATTTATGATTTTACAGTTTTTAATGGAATTCTGAATAACTTTTGCAAAGTATCTGTGTTTTCATTTATCTTTTGATTCTCGACACGAAAGCACATTCCTTTTTTTCTTCCAAATTTTTGCAAAAAAATTGTAGCTTTTTTTTGATTTTTGCTTTATTTTTAACAGTAATTTTTACTAAAACATTACTGTATTTTTAGCTTGGATTCGCGTGTATGCAATAAAGCCTTGCATAGATGACACATCTTAGCAAATTAGCGCCATGTGGAGCTCTTGCTCGCTCAACTTTTGGAAAATTATTTCCACAATCTCTTTCTGGTTTGTTTCCTTTCACTTTTTATTTAAACAAGTTGTTTCTATTTTTAGTACAATCAATTCGTTTATCACATTCTCATCTATTTCGTCGACGTAATGGCCAACTTATTGTTAATCGAATTAAAGATATGGCACATTTTTATATGATTGCCCTTGGATCTTTACCATTCTTGTTTGCATGTGCATATACTCATATTGTTTATGGTTTGTTCGCTTTTTTTTGTTTATTACTTTAAATTTTATCATTGATTTTGTTAGGACCATGTGAGCTTAAAGATTATCCTGAAGAAGGACAACCACCACCACGGTATTGGCAATATGAACGTACTCCATTGCGGCAATGGTTTGTAAAATGGATTGGTCAATCAGATATGGAACATCATGAAAGAAATTTAGCATATTTTGAACGACAAGGTATTCTTACCCGTTGGCGTCGAACTGAAGATCGTGTAAAACATCTTCAAGGTAATTATTTTTAATACTAAATAAAATTGTCATGTATTTATATATTTAATTAATTATAGGAGAATTTGCGGATTACAAAGGATATTTTTATATGCCTGTATCAGCACAATGGATTGATTATGGTCGTTATATGGCAAACCGTCAACGTGATCAATATGAAAGTCATGCATCTTATGGAAATTAGGAATTTTATTAATTGTTTTTATTTAATTAGAAAAAAAAATATTTGACCAAAAAGTGCTATTTTCTTTTTTTTGTGCATCACTGCCTTTTCAATGTGATGGTTTTAGAATTGATTTAATTTTTTGGTCAATTTTGAAAAGTGTTTATTTCTTTTATTGTAAATAGGCCAAAAAAGTAGACAATAAAGTTTGATTTTGGTCAATTTGGAGATTTTGCATTGAGTTACAGTACTCTAAATATTTTATTTTGAAAAATTGGGTTTTTTTAAAAGTTTTTGTTTATCTTTAAGGAACAACATGTAAAAACAGCCAACAAAAAATATGATTAGATTAGTTAAAAAATGGAAAATGCCAATTATTGGTGCAATTTGTATATTTTTTACTTTTGTTATTTTATCTTCTATCCCAGCTAGTGAAGATCCAGTTAATTGTTCAAATATAGCAAATTCTAAAGTTATTAATGATGCCGAGGATTCATCAGATTTAAAGCGGGTTAAATGTTTAATTGAAGGCAGCAAGAAATTTATATGCTTACGGGATAATAAAGATGTATATTTGCCATTTGAAAAATTCCTTAAAAAACAATTTGATCTCACTGGAAAATTAGTTGCAAAAGGTATGTTAGATTGGATTTTTTTTGGGGATTAAGAACATCTGTAAATCCAAACCAGAATTAAAAAGTATTTGTAAACATTGCTAATCCCTTTTCTCAAAATTTAAGGATCCCCAGATGAAAGATTTGAATATTTTACAAGTTATTCAAAAGTTCGAGTACCAGAAAAATTGGATTATTCTTCATCAGGTACCTTTGGACATTTTGCATCATATAATGTTGAAGTTCGAGATCGAGTAAGATGTATAAGTGCAGAGCATGGTGTACCAATGTCAACCCAATGGGATACAGTACCATATTTTTATCCAATTCAAATTGCTCAATATGCTTTACAACATTACAGTAGGAATAAAACTGATACCCCACCAAAACAAGTAACAATTGAAGCAGAATTTGATCCATCAACAAATATTTTGGATGTTAAAGATTCTGTAGATGGTGGAATTCGGTTAAGTTTACATCCAGAAATTGAATTTATCACTCTTTCATTTGCATGGAAACCAGTGGATATTTCGGCAGCTTTTTCAGTGGTTGTAAAAGAGCTAAGATTAAATAAAACAATTATTCTAAATTATAAACATGTTGATGATCGTCGATGTGTTTGGTCAGAATCTGATTTCTTTTCTGAAGATTATAATAATAATGAACCAGAAAATGATGCCAATAAAGTTGCAGCCAAAGATGAGCTAATATTTTCATATTCACTTGGAACAAATTTTAATTCAGCAGATTTTACGCATATTGTTCGAGATATTCTTGTTGATACAACTAAAGCTTTATCCCTCCTTCAAATGCTTCCACAATCTCGAAAAGATTCTACACAACCTGGTGGATTAAAGATTGGTGATATTCGGTTACAGTATTTACAATTTTCTGGAAATGTTCAAATTCGGCGTCCAATTTTACAACTTACAAAAGCCCATAGTGCAATGTTTTTGGCAACTTCTGAATGGTTTATTAAAAATCAAAATGATCAAGGTGGTTGGTCGGTTCCAGTTAAGAGATCAATAGCAGATAATAAATTAATTCTACCAGCTGGATGGCATTCTGCAATGGCACAAGGCCATGGTCTATCAGTGTTAACCCGAGCTTATCAGCTAACAAATGATTCAAGATTTACAAAAGCTGCTGTGAAATCTTTAAATCTTTTTAATCTTCCTGCAAAAGATGGCGGAGTTAAAAATCAACTTTTTGGATATGATTGGTTCGAAGAATATCCAACAACTCCCGGATCATTTGTGCTTAATGGATTTATGTATTCTTTAATTGGGCTATATGATTTTTCAACAATTAAAGGATACGGTAATGAATCAAAAGTACTTTTTGAAAATGGCCTAAATTCTTTGAGAACTTTTTTGCCACTGTATGATACTGGCAGTGGATCAGTGTATGATCTTCGACATCTTGGCCTTAAATCTTCACCAAATATTGCCCGATGGGATTATCATGCTGTACATATTTATCTTCTTAAATGGCTTCATACAATTACAAATGATTCATTTTTCAATGAAGTTGCAGATCGATGGATTGG
The DNA here is from genome assembly GCA_901766855.1 of Panagrolaimus sp. ES5. Lineage (NCBI taxonomy): Eukaryota > Metazoa > Nematoda > Chromadorea > Rhabditida > Panagrolaimidae > Panagrolaimus > Panagrolaimus sp. ES5. The sequence continues at coordinate 12,850 of CABFKO010017548.1, forward strand.
GTATGCACAAGGAAAAAAAGCTAAACATAATTAATTTTTAATTTGGGTTATTGTATCAATGAAAATTTCAATCATATTTTTTTAGGTTACTGCCAATGATAGTAACCTTTTTTTGTTTACTATCACTGACAGTAATATACATTTTGGTTACTATCACTGACAGTAACATTTTTTATGATTAGTGTCATTGATAGTAACATCTTTTTCCGTTACTTTCAGTTTATGCTTCTCTTTTTTTTCGTTATTTAAATTACTTTTCACTTTATTTTGATATTAAATTTTACGGCCATATTTGTAAATTCGGGTGTTGTTTTTGTACAAAAATGATCTTACTGTATTTCTATGCAACAGCTTGCTTCTTTGATATTAATTTTTTTTTCTGTTTTATTGTTAAATAAAGTTATCAAATATTGATAAAAGATAATAAAAGCAACCGAGATAAAATTATGAAAGACAATGAAAATTTTGTAGCTATCGAAGCAGATTCTGATGTTGTTGTATCTGATGTTAAAGATGATGAAGGTCGAACATCATCACATACAATTCTTTTTCGACTTCGAGGTTTTGTTTTATAATTTCCATATTGTCGGGATTCTGTTACCATTACTGTTCGACATCGAGTTCGCTGGGTTACTGTAATTGGAGGAGCAGAAGTTGTTGTTGTTGTAGTTGTAGTGGTGGTAGAAGTTGTGTAAGCTCTTGAAGAAGTTGATGAAGTTCTGGCTGTAACTTTTATTGGATATATGCTTAAAGATGATGCTGTAATTGATGGAAGGGTTGATGTTGAAGGAATAGGATCAAAAGAATGAATCTTTGGATCACACGTTGATTCATCTGCAAAAAATAAAAAAAAATTTGGCCAGTGCAAAAACTTGAATAAATTTTTGCAAATTCAACAATTACAAAATAGATGCAACTGATAATCAGTGATAAGGAAAAATTTTTTTCTGATAAAAAATCGACATACGTGGATTAACAAAACAACAACAAATTCGATGTCCATCAAATTCAACACAACGATTTGAAGATTTTTGTGCATAAATCATCATACAGTATCTATAAGAAAACAATCAATAACTTTCTTTATCGTTTGAAAGGGGATGTCCAGATATTACGTCATCAAGGAGAAATGATCATGCCACATTTGATACGCGGCAAAAAATGCCTTTGATGTGGAGGGGTAACCCAAATTTTTTTATGACGTAATATTTCGACAGTCCCAAAATAGTTCCATACCGATAAACTTCATCATTTAAATGCATTTGTACACATTTATATCCATCATTATAATCCCCTTCATCACTATGATCATTTCCATCCCCAAATTCTTCTACTAAATGTTCTTTTCGATTTATTTCAAGCGTATTTGCAGCAGCCATTTCTTGAAAATTATTCCTTTCGTCTGGTGGAATTATTAGGTCATCACCTTCATCATCCCATGAAAGTTCGACAGGTTTTACATCAAAATATTCTTGACTTGTTTGTGGATCAAAACTGCTGGAGTATTGAGGGCTTAGAGGGAAATTTGTAGAAATTGTTTCATGATATAAGCAACCAATGGCACCTTTTGCACATCGAAGTTTATTACATTTTACCGGGAGAAGGGAAGATGAAAATGCTGAAAAAATAAAACGGTTTAAAAAAATTTTTTTTGATGGGGTACTGTAGCTATGTAGGCTTACTGTAATTTTTTAATTAGATACAAAAATTAGAAAAATTGTTTAAAAAAATTTTTGGTTACGATAGTTGTTAAACTGGGTACGGTAATTCCAAATTAATTTAAATTCTTGCTTTTTTAAGTTAACGGTTTTGGTACTTGTTAATGCAGCTACTACAGTAATCCTTACAACAAATTTAGAAATTAAAAACTTACGAAGTTTATTAAGTTTTGATTTCACTAATCTTGCCAAATTTGAATGACTCAATGAACAACAAAATAGCACATCTTCTGTCCGCAAAGAATCTAACCGGATTCCATGAGCTCGAACAAGATAATTTAAAAATTGTTTATTTAAAACTGATGCATTTAATACCATGCATTGTGGTTGATGATTACAAATTTGATAATATGGATTCTAAAAATTAGTTGTTGTTAAAATATTGTTTAAAAATATTGTAAAAGATACAGTATCTCGATCATCATAATCTTCTTCAGCTGAAAGTAAAATGGAAGAATCAACACATTCATAAACTTCTGTAGAATTTCGATTATATTTTGATTGAGATTGGGGAAAACTAAAATATCCGCAGGAGGTGCTAGAAGTTGGACAAAGTGAAGGATTCATTGAACGTAAATTTTCGGAACGACCATTTCGGCAATATAGCTATAAAGGAGATACTGGAATAGATTTTTTAAATTTTTTTTACAAGGCTGAAGAAAATTAAAATCAATCAAAATAAAATTTTTGTTTAACAGAGATGAGCAGAAATGAGCTAAATTTTTCACCTTGGTGAATATCGTCTGATACTTAAAACAATAATTATTTTTTCTAATTTTTTCAACTTATCTTTGGATAACGAATGCTTTAAAAAAATTAATTTGATGTTTTTTTGTATTTTCTGAATGTTTAAAAATTTGATAAAATTTTTTTTGTTTTAAACAGCAAACGAAAAAAAGAAGATATTTCCATTTTTCTCTGCTTTTTGAATTACAAAAATGTACTCTGTTTTCTCATTCTGATGACGTAAATCCAAATTTGAGTATTAATAAAAATTCAGATTTAGAGTTTAAGACATTTAATAAAGTAATTGCTAATAAGCAGTAGGAATTTTTTTTCATTTTTTGAAACTTTATTTTTGGGATTTATTAATTTAATAAAATAAATTTACCTTAACATTATATGGTGCTGTTGGAAGTTTTGTACAAAGACCATAATTAATAAAACCATAAATAAAATAAATTTTTGTAGCAAATATTAAAAGTGAAGACATTTACACAAAGAATAAATACCACCAAAAAGAAGCAATATATTTTGCGGCATTTGAATAAAGAAGAAAAAAAGGAAATATCACCGAACGGGTCACCACAAAATAAAAAAAAATAAATTATTGTTTTTCTTTAAAATACCATTAACATTAAAAGCAGATTTTATGGGATTTTACTAAAAAAATGGAAAAAATTAAACTTTTTTTACACAAAAATATTATTTTTTAAAACAATAATAAAACGCAAAATATTATTACTTTTTAATAAACCAAAAACAATAGAATTTATTTTTTTTTGAAAAAAAAGATGAAAAATGATTGGTTTTTTTTTGTTCAAAAAAAGTTGAAGAAAAATATGTTCACTTTTGAGGAAGAAAGGAGAAGATTAAGGAAGTCTCTATCCAACATTGATATAGGAAGGGATAAAAAGATCTTTTTTTTCTCGAGATGATTTTCTTCAAACAGGTGTCTTCTTTTTTTCTTTGACATTGTTTTTGAATAACTTTTTTTTCCTATCTTATTTTTTTTATCGCTATATAGCCTTCGGCGGCGGCAATGACCGAGATAAGTATCGGCTAGCACTTGGAATTTTTTTATTTTTTGCCATTGCAATGATGGCGTCAGCAGCAGCATTTTTTGTTTTTGCTGGATCAATTGGCTCAAATTTTTTTTTAAATTTTTAAAAAAGTTTTTTCAGAAAAAAAGATGAAATATTTTTTGCACGCAAATTTGCTGCAAAAAAGTATTTTTACATGGAAAATTAGCATAAGTTTGAAAAATTTCGAGCGGTGTTGAATAGAAAACAAAATTTTGATTATTTTTGGTTAAACATATACTGTAACTAAAAAAAGTCATTGCAAATTTTTTGAAAATATTAGCTGCCAAAAATTTGCATAAACAAATACCAACACCAAAATTAGCAAAGAAAAAGTAAAAACGCCAATGTCAAACATCTTGAAAAAGATTTTTCCTATTAGCTTCTTTTCCTTTTTCAATTGACTAAAAATGGGAACGCCATTTCAAAGTTGGGAAATCCCCGCCGACAAAAGTAGATTAACTTTCTTTCCTCCAAAAAAACTTTCATGGAAAAAAGCTGAATGAAAAATCTCTTTTTTTGGCCCTTTTTTTAAAACTGAGTTAAAAATGCTTTTTGGTCTCTCTCCTTCTTCTTCTTTTTTTCTTTCGACTCTTTAAAGAGCTTTTCGCCTAAATGTTTTGGGTCTATGTTGCTGCTGTCACACTTAACAAATTTTTTGTTGGTGAATGCATTTATATTTTTTTCTTTTCCGAAAAAAATTATCATTTTTTTTGTTGTAGCCGTTGTCCAGCTGTCTCGGCAAAACTAAAGACTAAAGGAATTTACATTGTTGGCAGCAGCATCCTCGGACAAAAAAAGAAAAGGGAAAGACAAATTAAATTTGTTGTTTTTCATTTTTGTCATCCATCTTCTTCTTTCTTGATTGTCGTCATATTTGAAGCAAGAGATTGGGAAAAGCAGCTTGTAAAAATGTCAAAGGTCAGAAAGGCAAACCCAAAATAATACTATGAATAATTGTTTTAATTATTTTTTGTAAACAAACATTAAAGTTAAATGTTTTCAATTTAATATGGCAACACAAATTTATATAATGTTTAATTGTACAATTGTTTCAAAACTTAATCTGTGTTGCTTTATTAAAGTGTACCGTAATGTTAACAATGTTAACATTCCATGACTAACAACTTTTGTAAATCAAATTTTTTTGACTACAAAATCTAATTTAATAAAGATAGCTATGTGCACGATTTTTTCAAAGTTCTTCTAGAAATATAATTTTGATACCAAAAAATGCAGAATATGAATATTAGTAATAATTTGTAAAAAAAATTAATAGTTTTAGAACAGATAAAAAAGTTATTTGATAAAGAAAAAACGAAAATACCGTAATTTTTTCTGCCGAATTTCAGGCCAGTCCGAGCCGTGGTTCAAAATTAGGTGTATCAGATGTAGAATTTTTTTCTGATTCCGATAAATTAAAAATTAAGTGCGCACAAAGGCGCAGTCAATGTGTTTTTAAAGAAAAACTAAAAGTCGCATTTTGCCAGTGCACATAGCTAAATAAAGAGCGAACTGTGTTAGTTTTAAATTGAAATATGTAAATTAATAATTTATGAAAAAAGATCAATTTGTTGATTGAAAATTAACTATTGTTTGTTTGTTGTATATTATATTCAGACATTGGATTTCATAAAAAATAATATTATATGTGACTATTTCAAAGCTAATCAATACTTTTCAAAATTTTCATACTTTAAACCAATGTTCAAGTCTAGGGAAGTCAAATCTTCCGGATAAAGTGGAAAATCGCCCAGGAGATCTACCGCGGAAGATTCCCTCATTCTCCCGGGAAATCTCCATTTGACAGTTCTATTCAAGTTTATATGATATGACAAAAAATATAATGTGGAAACTTAAAATTAAAATTTAAAACAGACAAAAAAATTTATAATAAAATAAAAAATTCACAAAAACAAATAACTTTAAAAAAAAACGATATTTTCCAAGTTCTTGAACTTTTGATTCAAATGAATCACGGTACTTTTTTCGAATTTCATCGAATTTTTTACCATAAAGTTCTTCCCATTTTCCATCTTCTAACTTGTAAAGTTCAAGGTCTTCATTATATTTATCAATATAATGTTGCTTTTATTTTTCAGATAATTTATCAAATTCTTTATTAGCATCTTGAACACGTTTGCCATGATATTTTTCTTCACAATACATATAAGGTGGTCTAACAGGAGGAGGACGTGGATGATTTGATTCTTCCAAAAAATTGAGAATTTCTTGAAAATGAAAAATTGAACCAGTTGATATAGATGCTTGTAAATCAAGGATACGTTCCTGTTCCAATTTTGGAAGCTTAAAAAATTCAGAGACACTGGCTTTCGAAGTTTCTTTAGTTTCTTTAACTACACGAGTTCCATCAGGAAATGACTAAAATTATTTTTATTAAAAAAAAATAAACAGATAAAAATGCAACGTACTGAGCTTCCAATTTCATGTAATCTATCACTTCGATGAAAATAAAATTTAATTTCTTCAGATGATAAATTATTATGTTGATCAAGCTCTGCAAATGGCATTGCTTTAAAAAATAATTGTTCATCGAAAGGCTTTGAAGCAAAATTGCGACAACTAAAACAAATAATTTTTAAAAAAAATGCTCTCATAACATCGCTAAAAAACTTACAGAACATTTGATTGAATTAATACAACAAAACGAAATTTACCAAATGCACGAAACATTTTTGATCGTAAAATAAATAAAACAAAAAATTGTTTGAAAAGTTTTTCTGAAATAACAGCAACAAATTGTTGTCAACTAAAAAAACGTTTGATCGAACGAGGAACGAATTCGTTTTTTAAAAGTGCGCTAAAAATAGATACGTGCACGCAGCAAGTCAAACGCGAGTGTTCCCCGCTTTTTTTCGTCCAAAGATACAAAGAGAGGCATACTGTAGAAATTAAAAATGTATTTTAAATTTTTGATTTTTATCCTACCAGGTCGTTCAGAAAGTTTTTGCCGCTGGTTTTTTCTTCCGCAAATTTCGCTGGAGAGCTTTGAAAACCTGAAAGTGTTCATGAAGATAGCTTAACATGTTAGGCAAAAACTCATGTAGGATGAATATTATCTATTTTGAACATTTTGGAAGCAAAAATAAAGTCAGGGGAATTTCTTTTCGAAACCTACCGTATGCCGCCTTCGAAGATTCTGGAAAATTCCTGAAAATTCTAAAAAGTTCCAAAATCTTGAAATTCCATTAAAACAATGTCTCGGGTACACGTACAAATCATATTAACCAATTTAATCCACAAAATAAAACTTTTTTAGAGCTCGTTCATCGAGAATATTCGAAATTCCTGGTCCCACCACGAAAATACTCCAAAATTCCATGGAAATTCCAGATACCAAAAAAATCGTTGTTACACCCTTTGCCTAACATGTTAAGCTATCTTCATGAACACTTTCAGGTTTTCAAAG
>CABFKO010018100.1:6974-18503 GCA_901766855.1 Panagrolaimus sp. ES5
GTGAAAGTAGTGTATGACTGAAAATAATATTTATTGTTATAATTAGAATGGTAGCAAAAATTTGCGTACTCTGAAAATCAAAATTGAGCTTTCTAACTAACTCGGCAAAGTTGATATTTTAATTAATTTGAAAATTGTTATAATTCAAGCTTATTGGGAATAAAAATTTTAGAAAATCAAAATTGACATAATCTTACCTAAAATATTTAAGCTTGAAACTAGAATGATATCTCCATTTTACTCCAATTTAAAACTTCGTTAAAATCAAATTTAAAATGCTTCTTACTTTGAGAAATTAAAGGGAATGTCGAAGTCAAGCAAAAAGAATTTTAGTCAACGACGAGTAATTCTTAACACTTATTGAGGATTTTTCCATCGAAAAAAGTGTTCTTTCGCGTTAAGAATTACCTGTTGTCGGCGACTAAATTTTTTTGCTTGGCGTCGGCACTCCCATTAAAGATGGTAAATTCGGATTGGTAACAAACTTTGTCATAAAACCAATCTTAAAAATAAGTCAAAAACGACTCTTTTTATTCATCCACATTTTTTTGTGTGGGGAATTAAAAAAAAATGCATATGAAAAATATGAATAAAAAAAGAACAACAGATTTTCCCTGATTCTCAAGATTGGTTAGAAATGTGACTCTTCCTTTACAAAATTTGAAATATTTAAAGGACCCAAAAGAAAATTGAATTTTTCAAAAGCTCACCTTTTATCATAAATCATAATGGAATTTGAAAGAATTAAAGCATTCTCGAATTTGAAAACAGAATTTGGATTTTTAATTGCCAATGAATGACCGCTAAAATAAGCTGGTTTGATTTTCCAATACCGAAAATCGTCACGACCAGAAAATCGAGAGCAAACAGGAAAAGGACGAATAACAAAAAAATATTTGCAACATTTATGAAGCTTTTGTAAAAGCTGAGGACTTTGATTTTGAAGCAAATATGCCATTATTGGTTTTTGAAATGGAAAAGTTTGAGTTGAAAAAATTCCAAAATCTGGTTTCTGAAATTCCTTTACTGGTTCGTCGAAGTAAAACTGATTATCAACTAATTTCGGATATTTTGAAATTTTTGCAGGAGCATATTTCTCAAATTTAAATGAATTTTTCCAGTTGACGCAATGATAATTCTTCATTTTTTTCTTCCAAAAATTATTGCATGAACTTTCACTTTTTTGGACAATATTTCCATCATCCTTTTCTGTGACCACATAATTTTTAACAACATTTTTGTATTCAGTTTTTGTTTCCTTGTCATCCAAAAAATATCGGCAGTATTTGGAATAAAGATTCAATAAATCCTGCAACAAAAAAAATGAAAACAGAAAAAGAGATAAATTTCCAGGAGGTTATTCTTTTAGAGTTGAACGATTCTTATCCCAAAAAAGCTAAATTTTGCTATTTTGAGATGAATGAAGAAACGTTGGGAAAAACTACCGTAATCTAACACCAATATTTTTGAAGCCCCTATAAATTATATAGCTTTGTAACTTTTATGAATTGATCCCAAGAGAGAGACAAAGAAATTTACGGGAGCATTTGTTAAAACATGCTCTCAATCTCGACATCCAAAAATGCATTTTTTTTCAGTTTTTTTCGCGTTTTCGTCGATTTTTGACTCTTCTAGAGCTATAAAAAAGAAACGCAGGTATCACATTAAAAAAGGCTCCCTTAGATTTGTTGCAAACACTTCAGAAAAGCTGTGGAACAAGTTTGCAGCCAATTGTATTGAGCGTCACTTCGAAAAAATAGTATGTCCATGGTTTTCCCAGCGTGCAAAGATTAAATTTATTAAGCAAATTATTCTTGCAAATTATTTAAGATTTCTGGGAAATTTTCATTTATCAACCCTAGCTTAAAATCGTTAAAACATACCTTTTTATTTTCTTGTTGTTTACAAAATTGAATGTAAAGTTTCCACAATTTTATATTATTCAAATTTTTCCCCAATCGATATTCAACAGAATGTGCCAAAAATTCAGCATTTTTTGCTTTAAGTAATAAATTAAACCATTTTTCATCATCGTCACCTTCTTCTTCTACAGCTTTAATCTTTTCAAAAAGATCCGTCATAAATTTATATCTTTCATTTTCTTCTTTTGTTATTGGATTTGCTGAAAAAAATAAGATATCTTGCAATTAAGAATCTGCTGAATGTTAATTTAAAAAATATCAAAAGAAAATGTATTAAAAACTGACCAGAATATTCATCAAGAATCCGATATTCCCGTGTTAAATTTGAATGGGGATATGTAAATCTTGGTCTAATTGCTTTATCTGGATAAAAGACGACTACCTCATCATAATGTTGATAACGTAACATACGTTTGTATAAATCTTTCTAAAATAGTTAAAAGTTTTTTTAATGCCAAAAAATTAAAAGACGAACAAATGAATATCGATCATCGTTAAAATAAAACTGCATGTGATTGATTTTTCCAGCCAACTTTCTGTATTCATCAGTCCAATGAAAGGGTCTATGTCCTTTATCATTTATTCTTAAAATGGTATATTTAATTAATTATTTTCCTTTAAGATCGGGTGTTAAAGTTTCCAATAAAAAGTGACAACTTAATTTTTAAAAGACACTTTTTTCTTTATTTACAGTAATTACGGGACATCATTAAAAGAAAGCTTAAGATTTGATGCAAAATGGGGAAAAACTAATATCTTGAATTGCAAGAGAAAACGAATTTTTATATTCAAAAATCGCTAAAATCTTACATAAAAAATTGATCCCAAATTTCTTTTGGTGTTAAATAATTTTCAGAAAATTGAAGAATTAATTGCTTCTTTGCTTTTAAAGCATCTTCGTTTTCATCATCATCGTTGGAAATTAAAGAATATTCATGTTCAAGCTTTAAAATAGCTTTTTGATAACTTTTACAAAGTTTCCCAAATGATTCTTCAGAAAAAAACATTACAAAAATAGTCTAAAAAATTCGGTTTCAAATTGATTTGAATAAATAATTGAATAATTCTTTTATTAAAAAACGCAACTTTTGTTTCACACAAAAAAACTCAAGTATTGTTTTTTTATTAATAATAATTTTGTAAAAGGTACTGTATTTTAAGCTTTGTAAATTTTTAACTTTTTTTAATATTGCCTTTATCAAAAATCAATGTAAGCAGTTTTCGAAAATTTATCACGTATAAAGTTTTTGTTGTTTTCTTGGATTAGTTTCAAATATAAAAAGATGTGACTCAAAGGAACGCTGTCAAAAAAATATTTGTTTGCTTCACAATGCTTGTTTATCATTTTGGAAAAGAAAAAATAGAAAAAAAACGCGTGTTTGTCCGTCCAAAATGAAGGTGATGGATTTTGGGGCTAGCTGCTGTTAGCAGTAGTAGCAGCAAAATAAAAAGCACTTTTTGGTCGAATTTGATGAGGAACAGAAAAAAAACTGAAGAAAAAAAGCAAAAAAAAACATGGGGCAGAGCAAAAGCAGCAGAAAGAAAAGTCCGACGAAGGGCAACTGCCTTTTTTTTCTTTAACTTATTTTTATTCCTCAAAAAATGGCAAGCAGATTTTAGCTAAAATTTAGTGGTGATGACGATTTAATAGATAACTTTAATCCTTTTTTTTCCGCTATCTTTTTTAAAACACAGTTATTTAGCTTTTTATAAAAAAATCGATAGAAAAAGTTTGGACTCTAAATATTTTTTTTAGAAACTATTGCCATTTTGCTACTAAAGCGTTAATTAGAAAAAAAAGCTAACTTAAATTAACCGTAAAAATACATATACGAATGTCTGCTATTTATTTACCGCAAATGCCAAAATTAGCTTTCAATTGTGGCATGGCGAAAGAGAGAAAAATGTATAAGTTTGATTTTATACATTTTTCTTTTTGGCACGTTTTTCATTTTTCTTGTCTTGTCACTTTTTTTTGCAGAGGGCCATTGCAACAACGGCAAAACTCTCACAAATTTTGTCCCAGAAAAACATTTCTTTTATAGTCTTAAAATTTAGACAATTCAATTTTTTAAACTCATCTTTTTTGTCACCGCTTTTTAAATTTTTTTTTATAACTTTTTGTTTTTATTGACTTTACTGTGCATTGACCAGGTAAAACTGTTATGGAAAATGGCACAGTGGCATTCACATTTTAACATTAATTTTTCTCTTTTTTTATGCCAATGAAAGCAACAAAATCCTTTTTTCTATGTTGATTTTAAAAAAATATTTTGTCGAAAAACTAATCAATCACAGTTCCTCTCTCAAAGATCAATCTTTGTTCATAAAAAAAATTTTTCTCCGTTTTATTTTTTCTTTCTTTCTTGATGCACTAAAAAAATCTTAAAGAAAAACAAACGCTTCTTTTTTTTGCCCTCTGTTTATGTGCTGATATTTTTTTATTTTCTTCAGCTTTGATGAAAAATTCACGTGAAATAAATAATAAATTTGTTTGTTTTTCAAATTGAAACATTTAATGTTTATTATTATCAATTTTAAAAGAAGTTGTTAGAAAAGAAGAAAATAAAAGAAAAATTGCATAAAATATTTTTTGTTGTTGGCCTTGGCAAAACAAAAAATATTAAAGAAAGATGTATTTTTTTATGAGAGACAAACAAAGGTTGTAATCGATCGATCGAGAATTATTTGACCCTTAAATGATAATTTTGATAATTTTATTTCTCGATGAATCCGCGTTGAACGATATTTTTGAAAATGTAAAAAAAAAATTTTAAAAATTCAAATTTTTTAGCATCAAAAAAAGGTTGATAAAAAATAGAGCTCAAGGAAGGAAGGATGACTGACGCAGATCGACGAAAACAAATTAGTGTTCGAGGAATTGCACAAGTTGAAAATGTTGCAAACGTACGTTTTTTAGCCTAACCTTCCAACATGGGTTTTCAACTATTCATATCCCTTTAAAAATTTATCAATTTTGTTCATTTTAGATTAAAAAAGCTTTCAACAGACATCTTCATTTTTCTCTTATCAAAGATCGAAATGTTGCAACTCCTCGGGATTACTATTTTGCATTAGCTGATACCGTTCGAGATCATCTTGTTAGTCGATGGATTCGTACTCAACAATATTACTATGAACATGATCCAAAAGTAATAATCCCATTTTTTTAATCCTTTAAAGTCAGCTACAGTAATCCTATTGTTTAGCGCGTCTATTATCTTTCCCTTGAATTTTATATGGGCCGAACATTAACCAATACAATGCTCAATCTTGGAATGCAGGCAACTGTTGATGAAGCTCTTTATCAATTGGGACTAAATATTGAAGAGTTGGAAGAAATTGAAGAAGATGCTGGACTTGGAAATGGTGGCCTTGGACGTTTAGCTGCATGCTTCCTTGATTCTATGGCAACCCTTGGAATTCCTGCCTATGGCTATGGATTAAGATATGAATATGGAATCTTTAAACAAGTAATTAAAGATGGATGGCAAATTGAAGAACCTGATGATTGGCTTCGCTTTGGAAATCCATGGGAAAAAGCTCGTCCAGAATATATGCTTCCAGTAAATTTTTATGGAAGAGTTGAAAAAGATTCTGACGGAAAGGTAATCAAAAAGATTTATTTAAATGAGCAAGGATTACGGTAATTGAATACAGTGAAAAGCTGAATGTGTTTTCACATAAAAAAATTCATCTACAGTACACCATAAAAATTTGCATATTAAATTTTAACAATTGTTAGAGTAAAGTTTTGAATAAGCAAGGATTACGGTAATCGAGTAATGATAAAAGTTTAATGTAAATTTACATATAAAAAGTTCAATTATAGTACACCTTTAAAATTTGCATATTAAATTTTAACTGATATTTTTAACAACATTTTCAGAGTAAATGGGTTGATACTCATGTAGTTTTTGCCATGCCATATGATACTCCCGTCCCAGGTTTCCGAAATAATGTTGTAAATACTTTACGACTTTGGTCTGCAAAAGCTGAAAATCATTTTCATCTTAAATTTTTTAATGATGGTGATTACGTTCAAGCAGTAATGGATAGAAATTTAACAGAAAATATTACTCGAGTTTTATATCCAAATGATAATGTTTTTGTTGGAAAAGAACTTCGTTTAAAGCAACAATATTTTCTTGTTGCTGCAACCCTTCAAGATATTATTCGACGATTTAAATCCAGCAAATATGGGGTTCGTGAAGCAGTTCGAATTGATTTTGAAACTTTCCCAGATAAAGTTGCCATTCAACTTAATGACACTCATCCATCCATTGGTATCCCAGAACTTATCCGGCTTCTTGTAGATATTGAAGGGCTTTCTTTTGAACAAGCTTTTGATATTGGTGTTCGATCATTTGGTTACACAAATCATACCCTTCTTCCTGAAGCCCTTGAACGATGGCCCGTTTCAATGCTTAACAGTCTTCTTCCACGGCATCTTGAAATTATTTATGAAATTAATGCAAGATTTTTGACACAAGTTGCTGCAAAATATCCTGGTGATCTTGATCGTCTTCGTCGAATGTCAATTGTTGAAGAAGCAGACGATCATGGAGAAAAGAGAATTAATATGGCACATTTATGTATTGTAGGGTCACATGCTGTAAATGGTGTTGCAGCATTACATTCTAAACTTCTTCAAATTGATACTTTTAAAGATTTTGCAGAATATTATCAGGGAAGATTCCAAAATAAAACTAATGGAATTACACCTCGTCGTTGGCTTTTACTTTGTAATCCATCACTTGCTGATGTAATTATTGAAGTAAGTTTTTTTCCCATAGCTACTGTAATTTTAAAAGAAAAAAAACAAATTTTTATTTATCCCTTCATAAAATACAGTAATCCAACAAAATTATTTTTTAGCGAATTGGTGAAGATTGGGTCACAAATTTGGATCTTCTTCAACAATTAAAAAAGCTTGATGATAATGCTGGCTTCCTTGATACCCTTGGCCGAATTAAAAATGATAATAAAGTTCGAGTTGCACAATTTATCAAAGAAGAATTTGATATTGATATTGATCCTTCATCAATTTATGATGTTCATGTCAAACGTATTCATGAATATAAGCGTCAACTTCTTAATGCCCTTCATGTCATTACCCTTTACAATCGAATTAAAGCTGATCCAACATCAAAAATTGTTCCCCGTACAGTTATGTTTGGTGGCAAAGCAGCACCCGGATATCATATGGCAAAACAAATTATTAAACTTATTAATGCTGTTGCAAATGTCGTTAATAATGATCCAATTGTTGCAGATAAACTTAAAATTGTTTACCTTGAAAATTATCGTGTTTCAATGGCAGAAAAGATTATTCCTGCAGCAGATTTATCTGAACAAATTTCAACTGCTGGTACCGAAGCTTCTGGAACTGGAAATATGAAATTTATGTTGAATGGAGCTTTAACAATTGGAACTTTAGATGGTGCAAATGTTGAAATGATGGAAGAATGTGGGGATGAAAATATCTTCATTTTTGGTATGACTGTTGAAGATGTCACAGAACTTCAAAAGCGTGGATATAATGCAAATGAATTTATTTCAAAAAATTCTGAACTTGCACAATGCATTGATCAAATTGATTCTGGATATTTTACCCAAGATCAACCGGATCTTCTTAAAGATCTTGCAAATTCAATTCGGCATCATGATCGCTTTTTAGTTTGTGCTGATTATGAATCATATATTAAAAAGCAAGAAGAAGTTTCACAAGCTTTTCTTGATCGACAAAAATGGATTAAAATGTGCTTACATAATATTGCATCATGTGGCAAATTTTCAACTGATCGAACAATTAGTGAATATGCAACTCAAATTTGGGGTGTTGAACCAAATGGTATTCGATTAGCAGCTCCATATGAAGGTGCTGAAGGCACAAATGAATAGAAAAATGTGTAGAGAAAAAAAGAGTGAAAAATAGAGAGATATTTCCGATTTTCTTTTTTTAAACACTGTTTCAATTTGCTTATTTAGTCGTACTGTAATGTATTCATTTTTTGAACAATTTTTTACTATAAAAATTTTTATTTAATTTTTACAGTATCCCATTAGCATTGTTAATTTTATCAAGCACAGTTTGTTTTTCTTTAAATTTAATTAAATAAAAAAATAAATTTATTTTTGAAAACAGAAATTGCATTTTAAAAAACAAATAATGAGAGATAAAAAGGAAAGCAAATTCATTATATTTTTTAAAGTATTACATTGCTTGATTATGGAGCATGACAAATCATAATCAAACAAAATACGAAAAAAAGTAAATTGATCGAATATATTGGATTTCAAAAAAAGATAAAGCTAAGCAGAAAAAAAGTACTGTGTTTTTCACTATACTTGTAGAATTCAAAGAGTTCAAAAACTTTAAAAAATTGAAGTAAGAAAAAAGTTAAAAAACTAATCTTTATGAATAAGTATCTCAACTCAAAAAAAACCTGTCTTTTCGTAAAAAAAGAATTAAAAATGTAAAAAAAGGGTTGACAATAATGGTAATGAAGTTTATAAATAAAAATTTGTTTAAATATAATATAAAATAAACAGTGAAACTTGAAATAAAAACCATGTCACCCGGAAGAATAAAAATTTCTTTTTCATACCGCTTCAAAAAAGTTTAATCTGAAGGAGACGCAGATCCGTGCTTTTTAGAACTTACCTTTTTACCTTCTACATCACCCTTCGGCTTTGATTCTTCTTTATCACTCTTTGACTTTGAATCATCTTTATCATTCTTTGATCTTGAATCATCTTTATCTCGCTTTGATCTTGAATCATCTTTATCACTCTTTGATCTTGAATCATCTTTATCCCGCTTTGACTTTGAATCATCTTTATCACTCTTTGAATGTTCTTTATCACCATTTGATTTTGAACGTTTATTATCAACACTTGAGTCATATTCACGCTTTGGTTTTGAATCTTCTTTATCACTTTTTGACTTTGAATCAGATTTATCAAGTTTTGATTCATTTTTATCATTCTTTGATTTTGATTCACCATCGCTTTCCTTCTTTTCAACAATAACTTTTTCATCTTCCTTTGGCTTTACTTCAGAATTTCCATTTTTAACTTCAGGTTTTACGACAACAACAGAAGAACGAATTTTAAAGACATCATCCAAATCATCGTCATCATCATCTTCATCATCCATTGGTTCATCCATATTGCCATCAGCATTCATAGGTTTTAAATGAGCACGGGCATCTTTATCATGGCTAACAACTCTAACCAAAGAACGAACAGAAGGACCAATTTCACCATCAGATAATTCTTCAAGTTCCCGTAATTCAGTTTCCATTTCAGTTTGACGTTCTTTGATGAGAGCTAAAAATGATAAGATGAAGACAGGATAATCTCAAATATGAATATTAGATAAACTTACTCTCCATATTACGAGAAGTTTGTTTCAGCAATTCTAAAAAAATTGATTTATTAAAGTTCTATAAAAAAATTATTTAAATTATACCCATTCCACGTAGAGTTAAACGAGCAGGAAGAAAGAAAATTGGTGGCTTTGTTTCAGTTTGAATAAAGTTTTGAAGCCTTTTATAATGAACAATTTTACTTTCATTCTAAAACAATTCCACAATATATTTGCAATCAGCTTGATAAAAATAAGTTACCTTTGCTTGAATAGCTTGTCGTTGTTTAAGGCGTTTTATTTCCATCTCTTTTTCACGAAGCTTCATTTCAACAGCTTTTTTATCTTGTAAAAACTTCTCTTTATCTTGACGTACACTCTTTTCAAGTCTTTCTTCCACTTCTTTCAATTTATCATGCTAAAAATTATTATAGAGTTTTAAAAACCGTCAAATTAAATGCATACTTGAGCTTGAGTTTTTGGAGCAACATCAGGTGCTTTTTCTTCTTTTTGAAATTGCTTTAAAGTTCCAAGAAGAAGATTTCCAAACATTCGACGATTCCTAGAATAGTAAAATTATATTACAGCTATAATTATATTATAACCAACCGAGCACCATCTGCTTTAGTTTGTGATTTTCGTTCTGCAAGAACTTCTTCACGTGATTTTGTTTCTATTGTTGGCATTCGAACAGTTGATTGTAAAGTTGGTCGACGAGATGGTGGATCTTCATGTCTATCAGATCTTCGTACAGGTTCATCTTCAATGAGTCTGCTACGTTTACGTTCAACTGGTTCATATGAAATAACTTTACGATCACTTGCTTCATGAGAAATTTTGCGATCATTTGTTTCATATGAAATTCTACGATCATTATCACGTCTAAAAATGTTATCTTGGGTTAGTGGAAGATATACAATTAAAAAATAACCTTGCAGGAGGAGCATCTTCATCAGTTGTATTTGCACGCTTTCGTGGAAATTTGGGTTCTCGACCACTTAATGTTGCAAGTTCATGGCCTTAAATATATTGTCATTTAAAATATAAAAAAAGCTTTTAATCTTACCAATGTTTCGAAGCTCATCATATTTTTGATTAAGTTGGGAAGAAATATCTGCCATTTTTACTATAAAATTTAAAATTCAATAAAAATGTGAATCAAAAAAGCAGAAAAAAAAGGGAAGCAAAAAAAACAAACGAATAATTTTGGCATAATGGAATAAAATAACAACCAAGGTAAATAAAATTATAACAGAAATTGACCGTAATTTTTAATGCGCGCTTCAAATTTAAATTTTGTTAACTATGCGAGGAACATTAATTTTTGATTTTCTTATCACTTTATAAAAGTAATATCATAGAAAAAGACAAAATTTTGCCAATTTTTCATTTTGCAACGCGTTTTAAATCATTTTTTTAAAACAAAAATTTGTAAATCCAAACGGTGCTTGGTGTGACAAAAAAAGCTGATGCGAAACCTTCGGAGACGAAAAAACACACATTTTTTTGGAATTTAAACAAGATCAAAGCGATAAGAAAGAAATGATGATAAAAAAATGTAAACACTACTTTTGCACGGCGCGGTAATATGCTAATTTGCAAAACTTTGAAGCCTATCCCCTCTGTGAAATTAAAAAATTCCTCGAGAAATTTTTGGCCAAAAAATTGTAAATAATTTTCTCAGGGGATAGGCTCCAAAGTTTTGCAAATTAGCATATTACCGCGCCGTGCTTTTGGTGTTTCAATTTTGTTTTTTTTCTTTGATGTTTATCTGGATATCATATAGAGTTATCTTTTGCAGGATACTTTTAACGTAAAAATTACATTAGCAGAAACATACCTTCAGATGAATTATGATTGAGTAAGCTTTGAGAAGATTTAAATTGCATTACTTCTGGTTTAATGTCTTTATCTTCATCTTGTCTAGGAAATTCAAATAGACTCTGTAAAAAATTTTTATAAAGCTATCTAAAAAGTTTTGATAATTACTAGAATTATTGATGAAAAACTATTATAAGTTACACTTGTTTTTCCGCTTTCCAATTTTAAGCTTTCTTCTTCATCTGAATTTAAAGCTTCAACAGAATTTTCATATGCGGCAATATGAAGTGAAAGAGTGCTGCTGTTGAGATTTGAATGTTTTTTGAATTTTTCTTTTTCAGAAAAATCACAAATTGATAAATATTAATAATAATATTTATTTACATGCCCTAACGCATGTTGAGAATAAAAAAA
>CABFKO010018871.1:668-11104 GCA_901766855.1 Panagrolaimus sp. ES5
TTTTTATGTGGATTACGGTACTTTTTATTAAACAAGTAATTTTATAGTGATGAAGTAAATCATATGCTTATTATTCGTGGTGAAAAACAACCAAATAAACTTCGTGCATGTTCTCGTGGTTGTACTTTTGCAGATATGTCACATCCAAATAATATTACAATTGAAACTGAACTTCAAGGTGATCCAACCCTTCAAACACAAGTTACTCAACCATCATCATCATAATTATTATTTAATTCTTTTTTGATAGATTTGTTTTTTTTTGTTTTTTTAAATACTCGTTTATTAATAAAACTTTTTGTATTTTTATTTTGTTTTTTTATGAAATATACTGTTTCGAGATTTTGGTGTTGTTGCAGTGTTGGGACACTTTAATTTTTGAACTTGTTGATTTTTTAAAATCATAAGCCGAGATAAAAAACAGTACGATCAAGTGTTGGAAAATATCGTAAAAAAAATTTGGTGGTTTTTTTACTTATATTATTGCAAAAATTCTAATTTTTTCATTTCGAGGTTAGGAGTAGAAAAAGAAGTGTTTAATCAGAAAAAATAATAGGGAGTATTGTTTATTTTCTTTTTTTGCAATTTATAATATTTTTACGAATAAAAAAGTAAACGATATAAGATGTAGAAAAACATACGTGTAAAAAGAAGGAGCAAATTTAGAACATATGAAGAAGGTACACTGTTTTCAGTATAAAATATACTGTTAAGTGAATTACAAATGCAATAACAAACTGCAAACAAATAGATAAAAATAAGAAAATGTCAATTTTAAAACATAAAAGAAGTAACTGAACAATTATGAAAATCAAACTGAAATAAACGAAATTTATTTTTAAATGATAAAGTTATTTTTAACTTATAATGTTACAGGGGTTTTTACGCATATATTGGATTCGAATTTACTCTAGTAAACTTTATTAATACAAAAACAGTTCAGAAACAACTATAGTTATCGATAATAATATTATTATCGATAACTATATTATCATAGTCCGGTTCATATTCCAAAAGAAGATTCAAAGAATCGTTTAATTTCAAGTGCGTTTTTATTTGTTATGATGATGTTATTAATTTCTAGTAGATGAACTTTGCTGATATTTCCTTTTATAATTGCGTTTTTTAACAATTTAATCTTGTCTGCAGTGATATCATTTGAATAGTATATCATTATATTGCAGTCCGCAAACATTTTTGTTATTGATTTAATACATGTGGAAAAATTATCAACATTTTCTGTTTCCTTCTTTATATTTGCAGATTTCTTTTCTGCCATCATGTTTTTTATGACATTTGGAAAGAATAACAAAATCTTTTCAGCATTTGCCGGTTTATCATTTTTTTTATTACTAAAAAATTGTTCGAGTTTACGAAAATTTAAATTATTTCCGGGAATACGATGAACACCTATTTGATTGCTAAGAACAACATGTTCATTATAAATGAATTTATCGAAGTCCAAATCTGTAAAGACTAAAAATTTTGCTTCAACGGATTTATTAAAAACTAAAGCTATTTTTAAAGGATTATATTGAAAAGACAAAACTTTATTGTTGTTAGAATCGTCAAAGTTAATTCCATAATATCCTTCATAATTTTTATCTCTATAATGTCGACTAATAATTCCCCCAGTTTGTATATCAACTTCATGATCGTACTCAGTAACACTGAAAAATTTGTTAATTTCTGAGTAGTAATTTTTTAAGCTGGTGAAAGATTGTGGATGTTTAAACCAGTGATGAAGGCCTTTTAATTCATTACCAAAAACATAAACTCTACCATTTCTGTTTTGTTCTTCTTTCACTTTTTTCAACCATAAATTTATTTCTTTTATCTTCCTTCTATCTGGAAATTTTGAAATCTCATTTTGTTCTGCTTTACCGATGCCTACGAATTTATTATCTTCAAGATATTTTTTAAACCGCTCATAATTATCTACGATCTCTGCAACGGACAAGAAGTCGGAAAAGCTTAAACATTTGTAAGGGGCTTCTAGCTCGTTGGTTAATAAAATGGCTTCAACAACTATTTTATCATCAAATTTTAAGTTTATGTCGCCACTTTTCTTTTCCACATCTGAAAAAACAAGTGAAGTTCCATTTTGGAATATAAATTCACTTTGAACTGAAATTTTCTTAACTCCCCAAAACGGTTCTTTTTCATCAATGTTCAAAGTTTGAATGTTTCCGATTTTTATTAAATTGCTGTTATCTTTTATAATTCTTCCAATTTTTGCAAAGCATTCTTCTTCGAGCACAGTAAATTCAAGACGTTCATCTTTCTTTATTTTCCAATATTCTCTACAAAGCGTTTTCTCTTCTTGATCTAATTTTGCTTTTTCTGTTTGTGCTTCATCATCAGTAATCACGTTTTCTCTCTGCAAAACGTCATCTTTTTTTCTTTTAAGATTTGCAAATTTTTTTAATATTTCGACAACATTTTCCATATTTTGTAGGTGAAAAAATGATCGAGGATGAATTGATAATTGATTATTAAATCGAAAAAAGTTTGAACTTGAAAGATATTCTGTTTTGATATCTTTTGTAGCAATAATTTTACATAAATTATAGCAATACTCAAAAAGCTGAAATTCTGGTGTTGTTACAACTGAAGCTAAAATTGGTATCGAAGTGTGTCCATATTGAAATTTATTTAAGGGGAAAAGTAACTTTAGCGTTTGACTAACTTGTTCAACTTGGAAACGATCTTCAACTGCATCTTCTGCTCTTACCCATATGTTATTATTTAAAAATATGCTTTCATTTGATTCTATTCTACACGGCATTTTCTTTGAAAGATAAAAATTTCGTATTGCAATACTTTTTTCATATGAAGATATTTTTGTTTCTACAATTCTTTCCTTTTTACCATTTTGAAACTTTACTTCTTCTTGACAAATCAACGGCAGTAGCAATTCATATTGTAATTTATTAATAAATGATGCGAGCTGCTTAAATTTTTGTTTATCATTATCCAAGTTTAGCAGATCTGAAGCAGTTACAATTAGATGCTGACCAAGCTGTACATTTCCATTTAACTTTATTAACCATTTAATTTCATTGTTTATAAGAAGTTGAAACATATCTGCAACTTTTTTTGGATCTTTTTCACATTGTTTAAACAATTGTTTTGGAAAAATCTTTAAGTTTTCATGAAAAATTTGGTTATTTGGTACTTCTTTTAAATTTTTATTTATTGATTTTGCTAATTTAAGTATTTGATTTCTCTTAGTTTTACATAGCTTTTTGATGCTGACCATGTTGTCGCTTTCAGTTTGTTTTACCGAATTTTTGAAGTGTAAAATCATTTCAAAAAAATCTGAGTATGGTCTTACTTCCAGTTCCTGCAAAAATATCCAAATAGTGTTGTCTAACATTAAGTTTGCCCCAGAGTTTAACACAACAGATAAAACATTTTTATGCATAAAATAATCCACCTGTTTTTTCGCAAGACCTTGGTAAATTTTAATGAAATAATCACTTTTAATATTTACCTCGTCGTCACATTCACGTGAAAAAAGGCCAGATGCATAAAGGTTAAAATGAATTGAATTTGTAAAAAGTTTAGCCTTCTGTAAGAAATTAGCAAATTCGTCAACGTTGTATATTTCTATCCATAAGTTTAAAGGCATTTCAATTTGGGTAGTCGATATAGTCCCTGAGTCAGTACTATAAATTTCTATTCCTTTTTCTTTAAGCTTTTGCAAATTATCTAATAATTTTTTTGTACTTTCATTATCCATCAATAAGCCACGTGGAATAATTTCTAGCCATTCATATGATAACAGCTTTTCGTCTTCAATATCTTTGAGACTATCATTAATCACTTTTGCAAGCTCTAAATAAGTGCCTCTGTTGTCATCAATAACTGAAAAAGCTTTAAATTCTTTCTTGTTAGTTACTTGGTTTATAAGGGAATTCTCTTCATTTTGTTTCTTTAGACATATCAAATTATCTGGTAAACAAAAGCGGAGCCTTTTATAAAATCTTCCTAAATTTTTTGCAGCATCGAAAAATAGCATATGATTTTTTTCTGTCATATTTGACAAATATCCTGCGTAAATTTCTATACCTTTATTTATTTGAAACCTTCTATTTGCAACAAGGACGACATTTGTTATAATATTTTCTCTAGCATGCTTTTCGAGTATTTGAAAACTTTCTTTGACTTTTTCTTTGTCAATTTCTTCCAAAAATGGAGTTTCAAATAGATTACTTACAATGCTTTCATAATCAACTGGACTAAAAACAAAAGGGAATTTTATCAAAATTGTTTCTTCAAAATCTGCATTGATTTTTTCTATCTTTTTGACAACATCAAATACTTCGGAATAATCTGTGGAATAACCAAGTGCTTTTATGCTTAAGCACAAATTATTTATAAAAAATTTGTCAGCAAACTGAGGTGAAACGTTGATTTTCATATTTTCTGCGCGTAAGCTCTCTAAAACTTCCAAAACGCTTTCCCTGTTAAAGCTGTAAAACAAATCCTTTGGAATGCAGCAAAAGTTCGGTAACTGAAAATCACAACCATCGATTAAAGTTTGATTTAAATTCATTGCAATGCCTGCTAGCAGATCTATTGAATTTTTTAAACTTTCAGTTGATATTTCTGTATTAACTGACACATATGATAGAAAGGTTGAAGGATACAGACGTTTCATCAATTTTCCCCATTCAGCAATTAGTAACAATATCTTTTTTCTGTCTTCGATCTGTAAAAAGGTTACAGGATCAATTTCAACACAGTTGTTAAATCTTATAAACCCAAAATTGGTTATAACAAAACATAATTCATCGAAAACATTTTTATGTTCTAACTGTTGCTCCTTGATTTCTTTGAAAGATTTAAAAAACTGTAAAAGTTCTTCTTCATGGTAATAATAAAAATCTAAAGTGGCTTTGTAATAATCCGGTTTCAAATCATTTATTAACGTATTCATATTTTCAATTGTACTTATTTTATCTTTCACAAATGTCAAACATATCCCTTCTGATTCTTCAAAGCTTTGCAAACCTGCTACAAAAGTACGAACTTCATTTCTTAAAACAGCTCTTTCAAAGATAAATTTTTCGTTGTATGTCCAATATCTGTGACCAGGTTTTTTAATTTCTGATGGAATATATTCCGGTGTAAAAACGTTGTCGTAATTAAAGCTTTCATTAAAGAGATCACTTATACATACTGGATAACTGAAACACGTTTTTGTTGGTTCAAACGCTTGAGCAAATTTGGCAGAAATTATTTCCATTTTTTTGGACAGAATTATGTTTTCCTCGGTTTCATAAGCAAATACGTGAAAATTTTCATAAGAAAAAATAATAAAATATTTTGCAAAACGAATAACAAAACCATAGTCACAATAAGATTTTATGGGACACAGAGGCAAATTTTTGACCTTGCATCTACGGGCCTCTGCCTTTGTAGAAAATACAACAACATTTTCAAATTCCAAATAGTTGGCAGCATCGCAGTCCAAATCTTCTGATTTTACTAATTCGATCTCATGTAAATGTTTTTTAATATAATCAATTGCTTTTTGAATTTCTGCAGGAAACTTTATTTTAACTAACATTTCAGCGCTAACGTTAAAAAAATTAGAAACTCTAAAATTTCCGTTTGACAGTGGAATAATATTAAAATTGTACTCATTTTGCAATGTATTAAGAATATCTTCAAACTTTTTAAGATATACCCCGTGTAATCTCCCAATTAAAGTCACTGGAATGATTTCAAGATATTTTCGTTGAAGAAAATTATTATCAACAGTTGACATATATGGAAAAAGCATTTGGCAAATATTTAAATAAGAAAGACAGTTTTCATGTAAATGAAAATAAGAATATTTTTCAAAATCGTAAACAATTGCATCATGTGCGATACTTTGCATCCGACAACAAATTGGAGCAATTGAAAAACATTTAAAATACTCAATTGCCAAATCAATAAGCAATTCAGTACCGTTACAATCCATTAAAAAATCAAGGGATTTAAAACAAATTTTTAATCGACGGTTTATAACAATACTTTCGTCAGACCCCAATTGAATTCTGAATTTTTTGGAATCCGAAAATTTATCAAAATTTTTAATAAGCTTTTCAAAAGTTTTATTCAAAATGGTTGATGGTATTGCAGTTTTAATGCAAATTTCGTTTTTTACAATTTGAACTTCACAGTTGAACAAATGTTGCATATTTTTTAACAATTCAACAACTTTAAAAAGACAAAGAGGGTTATACAATCCAAGCAAATGACTGTAAGACAGGTTTAAAATAAACTTATCATTGTTTTGATCATTAACCAAATAATATTTCTCGTATGAATCTCTTATAAAAATATTTTTGAAAAATAGTGTTGTTGAGGTATCACGTGACATTGAAAAATCAGTGATGTTGATTAAAGTAAATATGCAATTAAATTCACACCGTCTTTTTAAATAGTTCAAGAGCAAATGAGGACATCGAGCATAATTAATACGAATTTGATTATATGCAAAGCAATATTCAATGAAATTACTTAATTCTTTTGCGCTCATAAAGGGATCTTCAATGTTACATATTTTGACGTCATGTCCTTTGAATACTGTCTCATCAATATTAACATCAGCAACATGAATGACAAACTGCACATATTTTTCGTTTAACTCTTCAATTAAGTTTAACAAATTTGAAATAAAGTTTTTGGAAGCTTGATGAAAATCAAATAAAAACATGATCATCACAACTTTATTCACAAATTTTGTCGTTGAAAAGATGTTTTTTAAAAAAGAAATAGAATTTTCCGTTTTGCTGAGCTGCTTTATCAAATAATTATGATCGAGATAAAAATCATCGTTGAATGAGCGAAAATTGATATCGGTATAAATCAAGTATTCCTTCGTACTTAGAAAAGTCATGCTCCAAATAAAAAAGTATACAAGAAAGAAAAAACGAAAAAGAATAAAATGTTGAAAAAATATCAACGTGAGTCACGTTTCCCTTTTTGCTTTTTTTCAAATAAAACAATTTAAGTTCAGTGTGCTTCTATTGTAACAGAGTTTTTATTCTTTGAGAAAAAATTTAAAAAAGCAAATGATTACATTAACTGATCTTTTTTTGTATAACGAACAATTTATTGTAGACTTTATTGCTGTACGAAGCAATAATTTGAAAAACAAACGCAATGATTTTCCCTGTCTTTGAAAACTAACATCAGGACAAAAAAACAAAAAATTTGTCGTATTGTATTTTTTTTCGTGTTTCGAAAATTGAAAAACTCAAGAATAAACTTCATAGAACATCAACAATTTATAACCGATTTCATTATCCATACTATTATTTCCCACTAATTATCCAAAAGCAAAAGACTTTGTAAATTAAAAACGCTTTTTTTTAACCGAATAATGTATCATTTTTCATTTTTATGTTGACTCTTTTTCACATACTTAATAAATTTAAAAAAATTACATATTAATTAATCTGTGAACAAATCAAAATATGAACAGCACACAAAAAATAGACTTATTCCAAATTTTGCCTATAGGTAACGTAGACGATCCCATTTTCTTTTTTTGTTTAAAAAAATTTCTTGCTGTAGTTACAGTATACCAAAGGTTACACTAATGTTTTTAATATTGTTTTTCAACATATAAATTGAAGATGTGTAATAAGGTACTCACATATTCATTGCACAACTCTATAGAGTTTGTTTTCGCCATATTTATTTCCGGTTTATCTTTATTGTTATGCTTCGCTCGCCCCTTCCACAGCTCCGATGCGAAATTTAAAAAAAAACAATGCAAAAACATCTGCGAAGAAAAAAATATAAAAATTCGATTTTAATTTGTATTAGGGAAACTTACCATCTGCTGAAAAATAGAAAAAGAAATTCAAAGAATAACATATAAAACTCTAAAACATGAATTAAGAATAAAATTACACATTGAAAATTGATTGATTTAATCTTTCCAATAGAAATTACTGCTTGTTTAACAAGATAAATTTTTTTTATACAATTATAATTCTAAAATATTTTTGGCTAAAATAAATTCCAAATCTTTCAAGAGCTAAACCAAATGTAGACATGTGCACGGTTTTTTCAAACTCTGTTAATCGTTTCCATTTTTGGCTCATTAGATGCATCATGTCATCATGATAAATAAATTTGAAAGGAAAAAAATAACATACTAAGACAAAAAATTGATACTAAAAACTCCAAAAATGTGTTTTGGTCCAAATGCATCAAAAGTTGATGGATGATTCAGGACTCGCCCAATCACATATCCGCCGCAAAAGAATGGATTTATTGGTGAAAATGCCGTTGTTTCCTGGCATATCGTTAAATTTAAACACTTTAAGTGTTTTAGGAGTTTTTTTTGCGTATTGTTTTTCGCCAAATCTCTTTTTTTAAGGCCACTTTGATCCATCGTGTGTATTATAATAATTTTTTTCCAAAGTTTTATCTCATTTTCCTGAAATTTTTTGTTATTGTACTTTTAAGGGTTGCAAAATATAGATGTAGATTCTTGGCTTAAAAAAAGCTGCGATAACATTTCATTGTTAGCTTTCAAATAAAAAAACGCATTGTCTTTTTTCCATTTTTTTGTAATCTTTGTAATCTTTTTTTTTATTAAAAGAAATCTATGGCAAGAAAAAAATTGTTTATTTGATGTTTGCGAGAGATAAGCTTTTTCTAGCTACTATGGTTAGAGAAAGAAAAATGATAGAAGAGCGAAAATATATTTTTATGTTTCACATTAATATCAATTCAAAGATATTTGTTTATTTAAATGTTATAAAACTTTTATGATAAAACTGCTAAAAAACGGTTTCTGTAACCTAAATCATTTGATTTGAATCAAATGTTCCAATCTTCCTTTGGCATTTTGTGCCAAACCCCCCTCGTTTTTTTGCTAGCGCTAATTTTTGGTGTTTACTTTTTTTATAGCTTGTAATTTGTGTCTTATTTTTACAGTAAATTTTTTGTTCGATGGAACGACACAATAAATTATATCCATCTTTTTCAATAGAGGGTCGAGCACCTGCAACATTTTTAATTTCATCTGCATTGGATCAGACACGCCTTCATTTTACATCATTTGATCTTTCGGAACATAAAATACTTACGGATAATTGCAATATCGTGAATATTAATGGCTTTTTTAGCGGTGACTTATGTAAACTTGCAAATTCTTTTGTTTTTAATATGTTTGAACTTCAACCATTATATTTTTGTGAAACTTTAAAGCGTCAAGAAACTATTATAACTTTATTACGACAACATAAAGCTCCATATTGCTTTCTTCGACTTGAAGCTATGTATGCTACAACATTGCTTATTAATTCTGGTACAGTTTCAGAAGTTGATGGTGAAACATATATACTTGTTTGTGTTATTCATCAAGAGCTTATTGTACTTGAATTGCTACGAAAATCTGAAGGTTATATGATTGTTGAACGGCGAGATATAGGTTGTGAAAATGAAACAGATTATGGGAAACTTAAAAAAGAAATTCTTGGAAATTGTAAACCATCAAAGATTATTGTATCTCCAGTATTGGCAACATCAAATAAGAAATTAACGGATATTGTAAAGAATAAAATCTTAAAATCTATGAAAATTACGGTGGTGGAATATGACTTTGAAAAGAATACTTCCGCATTCCTTTGTGCTATTATTTTGTATTTGGACGATAAAAGCTCAAATTTTTTTCATATTCTTCCGAGATGTCATAGTGGTTATGCTGTTTCATTATATCCATCACCAGCAAATGTGGAAGATGCTTTATTTGTTGTTAATGAAAATGATGCTTTACCATTGGAAAAGTCATGCCTTCTTCCAAGAACAAAAGCTATAGTTTATGTAAGCGTAATTTAACATTTTTTATCATTACAGTATCATTTTTTTCAGCTCTCATATCTCCATAATAAAAGCAAGAAGTATGAAAAAGTTAAAACACTTGAATTATTGCCATCCAAGAAGGTTGATCATCACAAAATTAAGATTACTTTAATCATTGATGAAAATAATATTCCATTTTTATATCAGGATAAAATTTTTTTGCCAGAAATTGAAGCAATGCCATCAAAGTTTAACAAAGTGAAAGATTTGGATTTTCCTGTTATTGCTTTTTTTGATAATTCTGCGGTTATTTGTGTTAAAAAAGATATTGGATATACATTTTTGGAATCATGGAATGGTTTGTGTTTTATTATAATTTAATTTAATAATGAATCTATTTTTGTTGCTTAGGTGTATACGGTAATGATCTCTTCCTTCTTTTTAATCAAGAAAAGCCAACTCTTATTACTGAAATTTATGATTCTGTCAAGCATACTGTAATTAAAGCTTCTGGTATGTTTTCTTTTTTACATTAGATTACTGTAGCTTACTGTTTTGGCATATTGGATTACTGTAACTCGATACATTTTTAGATATAATCAAAGTTATGACAA
>CABFKO010019091.1:0-10511 GCA_901766855.1 Panagrolaimus sp. ES5
AATAATTATTCAATAGTTTTTATTGAAAAAAAAAACAATCAGTCATTCTCATTAGATGTATCTTATCTCAGCACTTGAAGTGTTTCCTCGAAATAGGGATTTGTGGAGATTAACCTTTTCATATGGCATAAAAATGTAAACGATCAGGAAATGAGAGAACCCGAATAATGCAAACTTCTTTTAAAAATATTTAATATCAAAGTGGTTGCTTTATACTGATTAAAGAGTGTGAAATTATTGATGAAAAAAATCTAATGAAAAAAAAAACGGGTGCAATGTATAATTTTAAAACATAAATCAGCATGATCTTAGATAAACAAAATTTAAAAGATCGGATTAGAACATTTTCGAAATATTTGAAAAACATATATGTCGATTTTCCTGGCCTTGATTACAATGATATTTTGTATAATAAAAAATACAAAATATCATTGTAAAATTCCTTAACAATGTAGTAAAATCATATTCATCATTAAAATGTTTAACGAATATCTTGTTTAAAAATTTCGGATAATCCAACCACTGTTTCAAGTTTTAAAAATTTGCTAAAGAGCCACATCTTTTAAATAATTATTCTCTCTTTTTTAAACATGGCCGAATTTTTAGCAAGAAATTTGATAAAAAATTTTTAATAAAGTCTTTTTTAACAATTTTTCCATTTAAATCCGATTGAATCACAGAATCTACTTCAATTTCATGATTTCTTCTATCACACAGGCAAAACTGCTTTAAAAGCAATTTCGGGATATCTTTGAGGTATTGAATTTCCATTTGGTAATAAAGAGGCAAGTGTCCCAATAGCTATATAACCTCTTATTACAAGCTTAAAAAACTATTTTAAAGAATATTTTTAGTTTTAGGTGCAGTAGTTTTTCGAAAAAGTAAATGTTTATATTTAACAAAATGTTGAAGTTCTTCACCAAATTTTTTTCCAAAATAGATTCATCAAATTGTCAATTGTTATCACCAGGACATTGAGTAATTAACGCTGATAAAATTGCAGCTGACGCCATTCGAAGATAGTTATATGGTGATAAAACAATTCCTTTTAAAATTTGTATCCAAGATCTCATAAATCTGGGATAATAATCTTACGGCATGCTATCATCTTAAAAATTTTTTACAACAATCGAACAAAGTTAAGAATTTAACATTAACATAGCTACAGTAAGCCAAAACAAAATTTAATTAAAAATGCATATTAACTTCAAAAAACTTGAAAAATTACATTTATTTATATAAAAAAACAGGCAGAAATATGGGAGACCATTGAACAATGAGGTGTCGCAAAATATTCGCAAAAAAATGTTGCACAAAATTTATTCCTACTTTAAAGGATCCACCTGCACCTTCTTGAAAAAAAAATTTGAAGTAACTTTTTTTTAATGGTGACAATACAGTTTTGTCCGAATCTTTAATCTATGACTTTTTAAACGATGAAAAACTTTATAGTGATGGAAATTATTCAACATTAGGCAATTTTTTTCAATATTTAAAAAACTTGTAACATGTTTATAAAATTATATTTCAGCTTTAATTTTTTGGTTATCGTACCCACATTTATCCATTTTGTAAAATCAAAAAATCAATTTGCCAAATGCATAACATAAACTAATAAAAATATTGAATAATTTTTCCTGTATTGCTACCCTCAAATTAAAATGCATTATTCCGCTTCCGTCTGGAGATAGCAGTCTTTTTATTTCAATGTTACATTGTTATAGCCGTTTGAACTACAATTTTTTGAATTCTGATCTTAAACATGCAAATTTTATTATCGTTTAAAATAAATTAAAATTGATTGATTGCTTCTGCAATTCCAATTGAACTGGCTTTAATTGTTAAAGATTCACAAACTGGAACTCTGAATTATATGAGTCCTGAATCGATTCCATATCAAAGTGATGATTATAAAGTTCATGTAAGTTTTGTAATTGTTACATGGAAAAAATATTTACGGATATGATATAGTTAACATATTTTGTTTAAATCGCAAATGGCAAAGATAAATGCAGTTTTATATAAAGATATTGAATTTGAACCGATTGAAGCTGAACAACTTTTAAATTGTATGCAACAATGCTTACAAAGAGATTACCAGAAGAGACATACAGTAGCACAGCTACTTAAACATCCATATTTGAGGTCAGGTAAGATTTTAATTTTACTAAAACCATTCACTAAAAATTAACACAGATTCATTCAATCCTATCAAAAATTCAACGATGATAAATTTCACTTCTTTGATGAATGAATCAACTCAAGATTCAATAATGGTTGGAAAAGTTTTAAAGGAAGTTTCTACTCCACGGACAGTGTCAAAGAATGTTTATAAAATGTTAAAAGCTCATACCATTTGTACAAATTAATTTTTACTTATTTATTTTTTTGGCACTAAATAATTGTCTTAAAATTCCATAAAAGGTTTTTGTGCTCGTCGTTGGCAGATTACTGTAATCTCACCATTAAAAAATACATATTTTGTTTATTTGCAAATTCCTTAAACTAATAAAGTTTTGGATAAAAAAGTTATGCTCCAATTTTGCCTTTTTTAAGTTTTAAATCCCAAAATGAAAGTAAAAACAATATTAAATTTCGAAAAATTAAAGTTTTATTTTTTTTCTTACGCTTTTTTGCCATTCTTTGACAGCTAAAATTTTAAAACACGTCTAAGAGGCTGCAAATCCTGGTGGTTGAAAAGAAACATTAATGTTCACTTTCCTCTTTCTTTTGCAAGAGCTCTTTTTCTGTCAGCATTAGGATTAACCATTTCCCGGGAAATCGACTGTGTCTCGACGCGATTTCCCGGGAAATTTCCCGCTTCCCCCCTATAAATCGGGAAATTTCCCGGGAAATGGTCAACCCTAGTCAGCGTGCTGTTTTTCAATACAACGTTCCTTTTTCCTCCAAAAAGAAATTTTCTGCAAAAAAATAACCATAAAAAGATTTTTAATCATTGATCAAAAACAACAACAAAAAAGTGAAAACCGATAAACAACCATGGCTGTAAAAAAAGAGAGAGAAATGGGGGGATGGACAACCTCATGGACATGAAAAATAAAAAAGCGCATTTTCAACATTGCTGCGTTTTTCAAATGTGTGTGTCCGCTTTGCTGTTTTTGTTGCGGTGCCAAAACCGTGTGTTTTCTTTTTCTTCTTCCATCTTCGTTTTTTTCGTGTTTTGCTGTTTTTCCATTTTTTAGTTTTTGTTTTTTGTAGGTTCTACCCCTTTCCTCCTCTCTCACTCATTTACATTTCGCTAAAAAAAATCAAAACAATATGCATTCATACAATTTTTTTCAGTTTTGTTGGCGAATGCTTGCTTCAACGTTTTACTCGAATATTATTTTTTCAACATTTAACAACTTCTTTACGCATTTGTTCAACGATGTATGACTTATTGTTACCGGTAAGGATTTTAATTTTACAGTTTTTGGAAAGATATAGATCAGCTAAATAAATATCAAAGACATTATTTTTGGTTGAACTGCAAAAGTTCCTCCAATTGTGTTTGTTAATTGAGGACCTTTATGAGATGAACCCTAAGGCAAGAAATATATGCTTTTAAAATTTTGATTCGTTATTTCTTTAGATGAAGCATTCTTTAATTTGCATTATTTAAAGCAATTACAAGTAGTACTTGTTTTTAGAGTTGTTGATGAAATCAATCCAACCCGGGATGTGATACCGTATCGTGATGTTGAATCAACGATTTTCTCGTATTCAGATTTTAGTGATCTTCGAGGTTAATCTGATCTTGTTTTGTCACTTAAAAAAACACGCATTTTTAGTTCCAAATATCAAACACAAACTTCAAGGAGTTTTTATCAAAACTAATGATGTCATAGTTAATCAACCTTGGCTTACAATATAGTTGGTTTTCTATTGTTTCCTTAAATTTGTTTTCATTTTTTTTGATTTTAGTTGTTCAATAGATGGCTTATTTCATCGACATATTGGCTTTGTTAGCATGAATCTTCCAACAAATTTTGGCCCCGGGCTTGGTGATGTTCAATTTATTCTTCTTGTTATTGCACCCATGGTTGAGGCATGCTTTCATATATCTATGATACTCATTTTTTTACATTATCTATTTAGAAAGGTACAAAAACAGCATTTGAAACATCTCGAACATTTTCAACACTTTTATGTGATCCTGCACTTCGTCAACGGCTGCTAGATGCTCATAACAAAGCCCATTTTATACAAGAAATTAATATTACCGTTGGTCGAATGGCTTTTCAACTTTCAACCCATCTTGAAAGAAAGATAGAAAAAGTTGTGCATAAAAAAGAGCGATGGTGGCCATGCAAAGGAATCATTAATGATTCTAAACGTCGAAAGCAATGCTACATTTCGGATTACACGGATGGATTTTGTGATACTCGAGTAATCCAAAAAACTATTAGCTCTGCAGTATTTTTATATTTTGCTATTTTACCAACTGCAATTGTTCTCGGAATGTTAAATGATTCTAATACACATGGATAAATTAGTATGTTTTTGAATGGATACCGTAATCGATAAATATATTGTTTCACATTTTAGCTGTTAAAAAAGAAATTCTTGCTCAATGGATTGGTGGTTTAATTTTTGGTGTTTTTGGTGGTCAGCTGTTTCTGATTATGCTTTCTACAGCTCCGATAAGTATTTATATTGAAGTAATTCATCAAATTTGTGAAACTGGTGGATTTGATTTTTTTCAAAATATTTACCACAACTGGTTTATGGTGTTCATTCTTTTTAACTTTATTTGCAGTCTTTCAATTTTCAGCACTTAAGAAATATGCAAAACGGTAAAATAATGATTTTTACAATTAGTAGTTACTGTAATTCATGTTGTTTTAGGTCTTTGGAAGAATTGTTTGGTCTTTTTATTGCTATTGCACTTATTTATAAAGCTATTCAAGCTGTGATAACAAAGATTTCAAAGCTTGTTCAACTCATGATCCTTTAGCTTGTGGTCCATCTGTTGGATTACTCTTTGTTCTTCTTCTTTGTGGTACTTTATGGATTAGATTGACCTTATACAACTTTCGAACAACTCCATTTTTAACAAAAACTTCTTTCGGATTATGCTTTACCAAATGGTGTAATTATTATGACATTTATTGGATCATTTTGTTTTAAAGATGTCACAAGTAAGTTTTATTTGTGCTTTAAAACTTAGAAAATCTGTTGTTTATTTGTTCATATATTTTAGAAGAAACTTTTACATACAATTCAAACTCAAATCCAATTACCGTATCCAAATTTTGGGATCAATCTTGGGAAGCTCATTAAATTTGTCTTGAACTTGGACTTTCACTTGCAATTTTATTTTTTATCGATCAGCTAATTGTTACAAATACTGTAGATAATAGTCAAAACAAGTTTGTTCCATTTTTGTCTGCACGGATTACTGTACTTTAAATTTGTGTATTTTAGTTTGAAAAAGGGTGCAGCTGCAAATTGGGATTTATTAATTGTTGCATTTATGAATGTGGTTTTATCAATTTTGGGATTGCTGTTGATGCATGAGGCTTTGCCACAAGCATTTTTACATTTAAAAGCTCAAGCAGATATTGAAGATCGTTTAGTTGATGGAATTCTTCAACAAATGTAAGATAAACTTAAACCATACTTAAAATTGTGTTTTAACTGATGATGATTTTTCAGAGTCGTTAAGAATCGTGAATCTCGTCTTGCAACTTTGATCGCACATGGATTAATGATTCCAACATATTTCTTTTTATTTCCGTTTTTACAGCTAATTCCAACGGCAGTTTTTCATGGACTTTTTCTCTATCTTGCTTTTACATCAATGGTTGGAAATGAACTTTGTGAAAGAGCTTTGCTACTTTTTACTGAACAAGTTTGTCATTTTTTTTTGTTTTTTATGCTTGTACATGCATTTTTTAGCATTCATACTCACCATTACATTATATTCGTCGAGTTCCACAAAAAACTGTACATGCTTTTACACTTTTTGAAATAGTTCAATTAGCCATTTTATATTTTGCTGGTTTTTCGCCTTGGCCAGTTGTTGAAATGATTTTTCCAATTATTACATTTTTATTTATTCCATTTCGGTCTCTTCTTTTACCTTATATTTTCAATGAGTGGCATTTGGAAGCTTTGGATTCTGTTCATTAAGAATTAATATTTTATATGTAGTTTGATAAGTTTATTTTTTATATTGTATATTAATGTTACCTATATTTTGTTAATTAAAATTTTTATTGATAAGTTTTTCAATGTTGTACTGTTTTTTAAATTATTAGCAATTTGTGATTTCAAATTTTTTTAAATAAGTTTATTATTATTATTAGTTTTAACCTGTATTTTTTGGGGAGGCAATATATAAAAGTGAAATCAAATTAAAAAGCGCACCGGAGTAATATCTACAAAGATCTTAATGTTTTAGTAATTTTTGGTAATTTTTCAAATGTTAAAGTTGAATTTGAGTAAGCTTCTTTCATTGCATCTAAAGGCTTTTGAGCTTTTAAAGGACTTGTTTCAAATAAAATTTCATCGACGAATGAAGTAACATTTGGAACATTTGAATCATTTTGAAGTTTGATCAAAAATCCAATTTCTGTTATAAACCTTTCCGCTGCTGCTTCCACACATTCATATTCTTACAAATAAGCATACTGTAGTTTTGGATATAATTATTCAAAAACAAACTTTATGCAAATTTCCTTCCGCGATATCCATGCAATTCATAAAAGCTGGACCATTAAATGCAATCTTTTTAACTACGACTTTGTCATTTTTTCGAAACACAACTTTGTTATATCCGCGATTAATTTCAGATAAACTTTGGCGGCTTTAAAAAAATGAACAGTTTCCAATTTTGTCTAAAAATTAATTAAATCCGTTTCGTAAAAATTATGCAAATGATCTAATTGGGACAAAACCATTCTGTTCCTGTTTGAATTAATGCTGGGATTAAAGGGGACAATTGTAATCTTTGAGGTCTAAAAATGGTTATTAAAACAAAACTATGGTAAAAAATTTGTATACTACATTGATACTGTAGTAATATCATTTAAATTAGTTCAAAAAATCTTACCAAATAAATTACTGTAACTTTCATCAAAAACATCAAAAAGTGATTAAAAAACTATTATTGTTGTTACGGTAAGAAGGATTCCAAGTAGGAGGAATCCCCCTCCACCTCTTCCCATTAAAATATTTTTACACTTTTAAAAAAATTTTTTATTACTCCTATAAATAATCAATTTTTAAAAAAAATGTGAAAGTAATAAATAACAAAAAAACAATGACAAATGTCAGTTATTTCAAAGAAACGACCATAATTCGGGGCAAATTTATGTTCGGTGTTTTTTTAAGAATTAAAAATGGGGTAAAATAAAAATGTAAAAAGGGAGTCAATAAATCTCCAAAAAAATGACCCTGCAGAGAGCAAAGAAAAGAAAGAAAGCTTAATTTATCACAAAAAAAACTATGAAAAACGGGGAGAAATTGAAAGAAAATAAATGAAGAGTGTTCTTGTTTATTGCCATAGAGTCTCCCCTTCTTTTTTTTAAAAAACATCTTCTTTCTTCAAGCTACGTGAGACAAGCCCGAGAGCAAAAAAGAAGAATAAAAAAAGTAACAAATTTGATAAATGACAGATGGTTCTTTTTTTTCTATTTTAGCTCAGCTTGGCTTGCTTTTTTTTAGAGAGAATGGAAGGAAATGGATGGATCACTAAATGGTCAATTATTTGCTGCTGCTACCTTTCGACCTATATTTAAAAGTTTAAAAAAAAGTTTTTTATAAACTCTTTAACAGACATTTTTAGGTGTGAACATTTTTTAAAAAACATTAAAATTAAAAAATGGAGTGTTTAAAATATAATTTATCAATTTAAATTTCGTTTTTTTCAAAGTAAATTTGCGCGCGCATAAATCTAATTTTTACATTTTTTATTGTAACCGCTGCCCGCCCCCCTTGGCTGGCTTGTGTTTTTGTTATTTTTCAGTCTTTTAAATTTTTAAAAACATACTTCTTTTTATGTGTATGTTTTTTCTTCAAGGCCACATTTATCTATTTTTTGAAATGCAACAACACCATTTTTGCTGCAACATTTAAAACGCCCTCCAATTTTAGGTGTGATGAAACTTCAGGTGTCGTTTCAGTTTGTGAATCCAAAAGATAAACAATGATTTTGTGGAATTTCTCCTGCATTTTCAACGAGGAAAGTAAGTATTTTTTAAGCATCTAATGTACATTACTTTCTCTTTCAACAAGATGTTCAAAAACATCTTCTTTTATTTCAACAATATCTTTAATAATTGATTGTTAAGACGTTAACGTTGTAGATTCTTTTTGTTGTGTCGTGAAAAGCAAAATTATTAATAAAACGCTAATAATAAGAAATAAAATATTTTAGCCTTATCCAAATGTAACTAAAAACATGCAAAATCAGAAAATGTTGCTGTAGTTAAACAACAAAAATAGTCATTCATCCATTTTTTAGTTCTGTGGATGGAGTAATTTGAACATTTTGATCTACAAATATGTAAAAAAGAAAAATTCCAAAGAAAATTAGTAAAATTTTGATGAAAGTAACCATGTTTTACGTGACTGATAAACTTCTGTATAGGATGGAAATTGTTTTATTGTTTTTAGTTTTCTGTCAAGTATGTTTGACGAAATTATTATTTTGTGAATTTTCAGAAATGTTAAGTTTTTTCCCAATTCAAAATTGGAATATATTTTTTTATTCAAATTTATGATACTTTTTTTGTCTCTGTTTCACGCTTTGTCAAAAAAGCTGTGTCATAAAAATTAATGTAGTAAAAAAAATCAAAATTTTTTAAAAATCTTTTTTAATTAAAGTTTGTTAAAAAATGTGATCTTTGTTATGACTGAAGCATTTTTTTTAAATTCTCTTTGTTTTTCTTGTTAAATAAACTTTTTTTTCGTAAAATTTTTAAAAACCGTTTGTTATAATTTGATCACTTTAAAATCAATTAAACATTAGTTTTAGTAAAAAAAACATATCTATAAACACTTAAATATTACTACAAGGAAAACAGCCTCTTTTTTTCTCCTTTCATTTTTTTATTGCCGTAGACATTTGCTCGAAAAGAAACTATACACTTTTTTGAAACAAAATTACATGTTTTAATTTGAAAGGATTACGGTATTATTTTTTCTATGCTGTTATTTTTTAATGGCTTTGTTTTCGAGACTGCATTTCGTGAATTCTTAAATACAGCAATTTTAAAATGTCTCCATAGACAATAAAAAAAGTTTTATTTAAAGTTGTTACATATAGCAAAACAAAAAAGCATTCTTTGTAAATGCTTTTGCTATTTGGTGTCATAAAAGTTTTTAACATTTGTTTAAATTTGTGCCCAAAGAAGTGTTTTTCAAATCTTAAATAAAAACACTTCGAAAGCTTTGTTAGGGAAAAGAAAAGAAATAGTTTTTTTATGTTCGACTTTGACACGAATTTAAGTCAAAAAAATACGTAAATGTCATTGACTTTTTTAAACTTCAATTTTTTTTCTGGGAATCAAACGAACTTTATTTAAATTTAAAAAATAACGTCCCAAATTTGACTTTTTAAGGAGTTGGTGTTTTTTTTCCAACACCCTACTTGAGAATGGTTTCTTTTTTATCCATAATTTTCTCGTCGTCTTTTTCTATTTCAAATCTCTAATAAACCATATTAAATTTACAGTTTTCTTTAATGTTATTTGGATTTTAATTTTATTGTTAAAAGAATCTTTTTTGTAAAATTATTATGACTTATTAATATGCGGGAAGTGATTTATTTATTTTTCACGTGTCCGTAGCACATTGAAAAATGCAATACAAAGAAATGTAAAAAAGACACAATAAGAAAAATAAAATACAAATAAAGGTCTAAAACCTTTCTTTAATAACTATTAAAATATCGATTGAATCTAATGTTAAACTGTTCTAAAATATTCCCTAACATTTTTTTAGCAATTCCAAGTGGTAAAGAGCAGTTTATTAATGTTTATCATGATCAACAGTGTCACAAACTGATATACTGTCAAAGTTGTCACAAAATCATGAAAATTTCTTAACTCTTCTTTTTTATTCCAAAAACACTAAATTTAATAGTCTAATCATTAAGATAGACTCGGGTGGTTGAATCTTTTTTGGACCTTTTTTTGGAAGTTCATGTGCACGGATTATTCCATCACTCTTTGTTTATGTTGAATTATTTAAACGACAAAGGCAATGCGACCGACACCTTTCTGTGGTGAATATCACATGGGTCGCAACAAAATCATTAAAACAATGGTCTTTTTAAAATTTTCGTGAAACATTTGCAAATTTTTTTCTCTGTATTAATGAATGGGTCACAAAAAACTGAGAAAACATTGACACACCCTTTAAATGGACAGAAGGAAGGTTAAAAGGAACAGCGTAAAAACAGCGCAGTTTTTGTTTTGATGTGATACTTATTTTTTGAATTTTTTTAAAATTTTTATAAAACAACAACGCATTTTTCTTCTTAATCTGCTTTAAGAAGCATA
>CABFKO010020042.1:0-11473 GCA_901766855.1 Panagrolaimus sp. ES5
GTTATGTTTTGAAAAGTATCAATTATAAATAAAAAGTTTTTATTTAATTAAAAATTATTTTAAAACATTAAAGCATTTCTTACTGTAGCTACAGTAACCAAAGATAACCTCACATTTAAAAATTTTATTTAAATCAAAAAACACAAAAACAAAATCTTTGTTCCAATTTTATTACGATAATCTCAATGCACAAAACATACATTTTTCAAATAAAATTGAAATTTAAATGCATAAAATAATTTCATATAATCAAAATACAAAAATAACAAAGCTTCAAAAACTTTTACAAAAGAAACATTACAAAAAAACCGGCACTTTTTTAAATATTCAAATATTTTTCAACAAATTCTTCAAATTCAGGCATATTTGTTTCATTTCGTGTTCTCTTGATTGATGATGTAAGAGGTGGTGGAGGATTTGTAAGATATGAATCCATTTTAGTCAAAATTGAAGCAAGTTGTGGGGAAATATTTTCACCTCTTCGATATAAACATAAATTACGGTATCGTGGATCACCAAGTTGAGGGAATGGTTTACGACGAGGTGGTTGATCATTAAAAATTTCATTATTGCTCATTCTTTCTTCAACATCATCAACTTGACGAGCTCGAGATTCTACACGTCCATTTGTTGCTGGTAAAGAATTTTGAGATGCATGATTTGAGGCAACACGAGATGATGATGTACCATTTGAACGATAATGGGCTTCAGGTGACCGAACTTCTTCAACTCGAATATTTGCATTTGATGCAGGTCGACTTGGCCATGCTGGATTTGAAGGAACTCTTCCAGTTGGGGCAGAATTAACAGAATCTGCACGACTTTCAATACGATTACCAGTTGCAGGTTGAGCACTTGCACGTCCCCATGTTGAAGTTGGAGGAAGTCTTGATGAAGATGAATCAGCAAAACGTTGATTTTCAACATGTTCATATTGATGCCGAGGTTCATGAGAAGTTGGTGGAATATTTGCACTTGAACGATGATCAACAACAACAGGTGCAGAATTGAATGATGCTGGTGAAGCAGTTGCAAAAGATGTTGTTGAAATTCTAGATGCACCACGTTCATTTCCATATTCATTTCGAGAATGAAGATTACCATTTCGAGAAGCACCATTTTGTGAATATTGATCAGTTGGTGTTCGACGATCTCCAGAAAACATTGTTGGAGATTGAAATCTTTGAGATCGAACAGATGTTGAATTCATACTTCGAGTTGATAATTCTGAATATCTTCCTTCATCTGCAATTGGAGTAGATGTACGAGAAGAATTTTCTGCATTATCATGTAATGGAAGAGGAATTGAAGCCGAGGAACGAGATGAAGGAATTGATGAAGATGAATGTGATGAAATAGTTGCAGCAGACATTGATGAATGTCGACTTCCATTATCATCAGGAATTCCATGACGATGTGCCATAACTTTTGAAACATGATTTCTTAATGCAATATTTTGATCAAGCTAAAAAATAAAGTAATATAAAAAAGTGAATACTGTATCATAAAAAACAACTTACATCAAGAGGACTTGTTAAATGATCAAATTTACAAACATAATTTAAGCAATATTGACCACCATCAAGGCAGGTTTCCAAAATTGAAAATGCATAATCATCTATTGATGAAACTCGACCCTTTGAGCCACCAATTAAACCACCATGAGTTGATTCAAAATAATTTTCTAAAAAGAAAGCATATTGTCGAAATTGTGGAATATCAACAGCTTGTTGGGGATTCTTTTTCTTTTGTTTATTTGATACAGCAGCAGTATATGTAATTCGATGAAGTTTCATTACAATCTAAAAAAGTAGAATCAATAAAAAAACTTTGAATTTGTATGCAAAAAATAAAAGACTTACAAGTGCATAATCATCTGAAACTTGTAAAACTCGAAAAGGTTCTGTATTCATCTTTACAGCATCATCAGAAACATATCGATTATCCCCAGAATTAACTTGACGATTTTGTAAAAAAAATCGACCATTAAGTAAATCACCAATTTGAAAGTTTTTACAAATTCTTTCATCAAGTCGAAGATCAAGTCCTGGATACATATGAGCAAAAACTTTTCCACTTAATTTATTAATTAATAAACAATCTGCTTCAACAAATGGTGGTTCACTTGCTTCAATAATTTCAAAATCATTTTCACAAATTTCAACAATATCAAAAAGTGCTGGCTGTCGTAAGCATGCTTTTACTCGAACATATATTTCTTCTGATGGCTTTTGAGTTGTACGATATGGTGCAAAACGTAAACATTTCTTTGTATCCGTAATCATTCCCAAAGTTTCATGATGATAAAATCCATTTTTATGTTCAGAAATATCCAAACAAATTTCAAACTAAAAAAAGATAAATGATACAAATATACAGTCGATACAGTAACCCATATAAAAAATAAAAATTTACCATAAAACCACTTTCATCATCTTGTCCATTTACAATTTCCTTAACTTCCAAATGTTCATTGATTCGAATAACAGCTGCAACAACAGCCAACTTTTTAATTGGATGAAAAACATAATCAAATTGAAAGATAGATCCAATAGGAGGTAAATTTTCAAAATCAGTGCAAAAAATAATTTTGACTTGATTTTCAGCTCGAAGATGAAGAACTCGATCATTTGCATATCGAAGACCAGTAACATTTGCTTTGTAATTATCAGGATTTTTTAATTCTTCAATTTCATTATCTGTTAACATTGTTGTTGGTAAATTATTAATCCATGGCTAAAAAATAATAGCATTTAAAATAAATTTTTAAAGTAAATTAAAAACTTACTGTAGTACTAATAACTGATTGATCAGCGGATGCTTTAATAACTTTAAAAATTTCAAAATGTAAAATTTTTTGAATTGCAGCATCTTCATGGAATGTTACTTGACAATCATATGCCAAGTTTTCAATATGATATGCCAATGGACGTCGCATTTTTGATAGACCAAATTCAACACAATAAAATTTCATTAAATCCCTATCCAATACACATTGAACTTGAAACTAAAATTAAAAAGACATTAAATAAATATCAAGCAAATATTTTGGGGTTATTGTAGCAAAAAAAACTAAATTAACATAAGCACTATCGCTATCTTTTTTGTATTGCTTTGCTACAGTAATACTTTTTTTCAAAAACTTACGCAATTTTTACCATCAATATTTTCAGCAATGATTGAATCTGAAGGACCTTTTGCATATTCAAGAACATCATTATATTGATCAAGGATAAAATCAACTTTTCGACCAAATTCCAAATCCCGCTTTTTTCTCCAACGTTGAACTTCATTGAGTTTTTTGTTTGGTGGAGTTGTAAGACGTCTTGGAATTCCATATATTTTTTGATCTTCTTGACAAAAAACCATAAAGCTATAGAGACGACGTGGAATTTCTTTTGGATTTTCTGGAATTTCATTGGTGATAATAAATCCATTCAATTTAATTTCATCAGGAAATCTAATAAATGGATCGACATCAGCTTCAGGAATTGTTATATCAGCATTTGAATAATATGGTCCTGATGTTGTTCCATATCGATGATTTGAAGGTCTTGGAGGTTGTGGTGGAACTGAATTTACAGGTCTTTGAAATTGATTTACAAATCTTTGACATTGGTCTTGATCATTGGATAATCGGTGAGATTGTCCGGCATTTGAATTTGCAGATCTTTGAGCAGTTTGCCATGCATTTACATCTGAAGATCGTAAAGTTGAAGTGACAGATCTTTCATCCCATGTATTTCCAGCAGAAGATCTTTGAGTTGATTGTCGTGGAGGTAATGGTAAAGGTTGATTTCGATTAAATGATGGTAGCGGACGATGATCGTCATCTACTCCTACTTCAAAATACTCTGCATCTTCATCACCACTGTCAAACATGTTGTTTTTCAGTTACAGTATGGCTAAAAAATAAATAAATATTAATTTCTTTTTAAAAATAAAACACGAATTATAAAATCGATGTAAAAGATTTTAATCACGATTCAAAAATTCCATTATTATAAAATTGGTAAAAAGGGCAAAGTCAAAGCCTTTTGTAATTGTAATATTCAATTACAAAAGGCTTTGACTTAATAAATGTTATTTAAAACTAAAAAATTCTAACCTCAAAAACACGAAATTAAATAAATACGATATTTATGTACATATTTACTAATTCCGTCTTTTAAAGTATTTTTTTGCAAAACTGGTCAAATAAAAATGGTGGATGTGTAAAAAAAGGAGAAAAGAAACGACTGGCACGGCAAAAGAAATTTTTCTAGAAAAAAGCCAAAGGTTATGTCTAACGATCGCCGCACATTACATATTTTTTACAGTGAAGCAATGATGGAGCAGCAGCTCATAAAGTTTATGAAAGACATTCAATGATTTTTCTTTTTTGATGCTTATTTTGTAAATGGAAGAAAGAAGAAAAAAAACACGATGGCATTAAAAAAATTGAAGAAAAATTTTTTGATGGTAGTTGTTGTTAGGCAACTCCAACAATTATGATTCATTCAATAATAGCTTTAAAAAAGTGACTACAATTATACCAAAAAGCTTTCTGAATCCAAAAGTAAAATTTAAAAATACAGAAAAAAATTTTTTCTGTACTTTATTTTTTCTATTTCTAAGGTTACGGTAGCAAAATGCTATTTCGTATGAATGATTAATAC
This sequence comes from Panagrolaimus sp. ES5, assembly GCA_901766855.1. Lineage (NCBI taxonomy): Eukaryota > Metazoa > Nematoda > Chromadorea > Rhabditida > Panagrolaimidae > Panagrolaimus > Panagrolaimus sp. ES5. The sequence goes on from CABFKO010020042.1 coordinate 4,659, forward strand.
TAAAAAATTTTTGCATAAAAGACACGAAATGTAAAGATTTTGCAAAACGATCTCGTGATAGAAAATTGATAAACGACGCAGTTTGTAAAAAAACATATTGGAACAATCTAAAATTTTCTTCCACTTAATTGTTAATTGTGTTAAAAAACTAAAAGTGTTGCATCGTTGTAATTATCAATTAGTAATTATTGTCACCAAATTTTGCAAGGGAAGCTAGATTAAAGATTAAAAACAACAAGGAATTAGTTTTTTAAGTTAAAGAACTATAGCTTTACATAATTTCACAGAATATAATATTTGATTTGATTGATTTGAATTCACAGAACCTTTAACATATGTTTTTCAAAATTAACATCTATAAATTATAGACTATAATTTCCTTTTCCAGGGCGTTTTTTTAATCAAAAATCTAAAAAAAAGGTGCATCGACGCAAAAAGCAACAGCAGACACTTCCAACAACATTCATCGCTATTTTTTAAAAAACATTTTCAAAAAAAACTATAAAAAAGTGGATTATCATTCATTCATAAAACGCCAAATTCGACACTTGTTTAAAAATTGCTCATCGGTCATTGAAATAATTTTTCCAACACAAACTTGTTTATTATTTTTTCTTCCTCAACTCATTGTGTTTTTGCATCATTTCAATATTATTTTACGTGTGTTCTTTTATCATTATTGAACTTATTTTTTTTAAATATTTGCATTTTGAGAATTTTTTCAGGTCGCCCAAAAAACTATGGGTTCTAAATCAGATTGGAATCAAGTAATAAAAACTTTTCAATTGCTTACTCGAAGTCAACTTGGACATGAAGGTAGAAAGGTACAAGATAAAATTAGTGAAAAAGTATTACAAACTATTGTTGGAGGTGGAAATGTTGTAAAGCCATTTGATGCTGAATATTCTGCTGAACAAGAACGAAGGTTTGGGATTTGTAATAAAATTCAGTTATATATTTTGATCATTTTTTAGACGAGCTAATAATCCATTTGGCGATCTTGGAGGTGAATCATTTCGACGGGCACAAATTATTGCAAGTGGTGTTAATGCTTTTACAAAACTAGGAATTACGGGAGCTTTACCAGGTTTGTTTTTTTTTCTGTTATTTACAGTACGAGGATTTGCTACCAATGCTGATTTTGGGTTTTTTAATTAATCTTTGTTTCATTTTGATTTATGATTACAATTTTAGGATCTGGAGGTCACATTGTTACAGAAGATGGAGTAAAAGTTGAAGTGAAAAAGAAGTTAGCTCAAATACCGTCTCCACTAGAACTTGATAATGGTCTTCGACGAATTTTTCAAAAACGTCCCCCTGGAATGACTGCTGAAGAAGAAGATTATCTTGTAAAAGCTGCTGAAGAAGTCGGAAATGTTTTTCCAAAGTCTGTAATTTAGCTTTTTTTTAAAAAACTGATTTAACAAATGCAAGTTTTATATTACTGTAGAAATCAATTACTTGATCCAGATGGAAATCCTGTAGAAGTTGAAGCTCAACCATTAGATGATCATATTGTACACATGATGAAACATAAAAAATATGCCCCAATGGGAACAACTGTAAATGAAACAGTGATAAAAGTAAAGCATCCATCAATGGAAACAATAAAAGCTCCAATTGGTACAGGACAACCGGAAACTGTTGTGAAAGTTAAACATCCGCTGCATCGACCAATGAATACTCCGCTGAGTACAATTGGAATGTCAACAGCTGAACCATTATATGATCGAGGTGAAAGAGTAAAAGTTGTTACTAAACATGAACATTTACCGTATGAACCAATTTTGCCAGAAGTATATTAAACAATTTTACTGTATAATATGATATATAATATAATTTTTAGGGATATCAAGTTAAAACAGATGAAATAAGAGAATTACAAGGTTCACATGAACGTGCAGTTCCATCTTCACGTATTGGAAGATTTGCATCTTTTGCTTCCCTGGCTGTTGGACTTTCTTCTGGTGCTGCAGTTGAAGCAACAAAACGTGCATTTGGTTTTGGAAATCAATCAGCTGGTGATGGAATGACATCATCTAATCCATTTTTAACTCCTGCAAATGCTGAAAGAATTGTTCAAACACTTTGTCGAGTTCGTGGTGCTGCGCTAAAGCTTGGACAAATGCTTTCCATTCAAGGTATGTACATTTTTAAAAACTACCGTAATCTTTTTTCAACTTATATATTTTTTAGATGAAGATATGGTGCCAAAATATTTATTAGAAATTTTTGAAAGAGTTCGACAAAATGCTGATTATATGCCATTGAGACAAGTGCATAAACAAATGTCAAAAGAACTTGGACCAGATTGGAGAGAAAGATTTTTACATTTTGAAGAGCGTCCATTTGCAGCTGCTTCAATTGGACAAGTGCATCGTGCAAAAGCTCTTGATGGAAGAGAAATTGTTGTAAAGATACAGTATCCTGGCGTTGCAGATGGAATTGATTCAGATATTGACAATTTGGTGTCAATTATGAATATTGGTGGATTATTTCCAGATCAAATGTTTTTGGGTAATTTTGTTAAAGTTGCTAGAAGAGAATTAAAAGCTGAATGTGATTATGAAAGAGAAGCAAGAGCGCAAACAATATTTCGTGATTTAATGGCAAATGATAATAATTTTTTTATTCCTGAAGTGAGTTATTTTTTGTTTTTAAACTAACTAGTTTTTCTGATTCCGTAATCCTGCATTAATTTTAAAATTTATTAAAAGGATACGGTAATTTTTAACTAAGTTTAAAGTTTATTTTTGAGTAAAGCATTAAGATTGTAATAAATAATTTTTAGGTATTCTCGGATCTTTCAACAAATAAAATTTTAACAACTGAATATGTGCCTGGTATAACAGTTGATAAATGTGTTGATGAGCCACAAGTTGTTCGAGATTATGTTGCAGCTAAATTTATTGAACTTTGTTTAAATGAAATTTTTACTTGGAGATTTATGCAGGTTTGTTTTAGGCACTCATTTAATTTGGATATTTATTTAAATAATTTTAGACTGATCCAAATTGGTCAAATTTCTTTTTTGGTCGACATCCACAAAGTGGTGAACCTCGTTTAGTACTTCTTGACTTTGGAGCATCAAGAAGTTATTCAAAGCAATTTGTTGATGATTATATGCAGATTATTCGTGCAGCATATGATATGGATCGACCAAAGGTAAGCAATTCGAATGGTATTTTGAGAATAGATGGGTTACTGTAGTTATTTTATTAGATGCTTGAATATTCTCGAAAAATTGGATTCTTAACTGGTTATGAAAATAAAGCAATGGAAAATGCACATTGTGAATCAATTGAAATTCTTGGTGAAACTATTGCTTCAAGAGAACCCTTTGATTTTGCTCATCAGGTAAATAAAATTTTTATTAATTCAAACATTTTTTATTCAAATCTTTCTTATTAAGAGAGCAACTCGTAAAATTCGTGATTTAATTCCTGTTATGCTTGAACATCGCCTTACATCGCCACCAGAAGAAATTTATTCACTTCATCGAAAACTTTCTGGCTCTTTCTTGCTTGCAACAAAACTTCGAGCAGTTGTTGCTTGTGGACCAATTTTTGATAGAATTTCTTCACAATATCGTTTCGGAGATGATGGAACAAAGGATATCGATATTGAACAAGGACAATCTCCATTTTCACTTTAGATTATTATTATAGTTTTTTTGCATTAGGATTTTCTTAATTATTTGTTAAAATTTTAAGTGTATGTAATTTTTGGGTTACGGTAGAAAAAAAATATTAAATAAAAGTTTATATTTTTTTAGAGATTCTAATTAAGTTTTCATTATATCTATGTAACAAAAAAAATAGCTGTATCCAAAGTTCAAATGATTATAATATTTTAAATCTAAAAAATAAACCGATTTTTGTGATGGATTTTGTATTAATTTAATTAGAAGAGTACAATCAAAATTTAAACAAAACAACAGTAAACAAATAATTTTTATCTTTGAATATTCATTGATTACAGTTGTTGAGTTCATTGGTTCAACTTAAATTTAGGTATCAGAAGAAGCAGATTTATGAGACTTTTGTGATGGATTTTGTGTTGATTTAATTTGAAGAGTTGAATCATCATTTTGAGTTGTGGCTGTTGTACGGTAATATAATCACTCGCAGCGCTATCATGGAATATTTTTCTTTGTGATGATAGCTGTAATATTTTAGCGTACTGTATCTAGAGAAAATGCCGTCTCCCTGATTTCTGATGTTGTATAACTGTGTATTTAATTTTTCCATATTTTTTTTCCTTAAGAGCAAGATCTTTTCAACTAGTGTGCTTTAAAGCAGGAAGCTGTTGCTCATTTTATTTATTACGATTTATTATTATCATAACCGTATAATTTTTTAAACATTTACATACAATGCTAGTTTTATTCTTAAAACTTTGGTTCTGCAATAGTTCGTTGAAGACCTCGACGAATAAAAAAAACAAAGATCAATATTGCAGCAACAAACAAAACAAGAAATCTAAAATTAGAAAATAACTCAATTATATGTCTTATGATTAAAGTATAAAAATAACTTACAGTATCCCACCAACAAGAATCCACAAGCATTCAATACAGCTGCTGAAGTCCCAGGAAGAGTTGATGAAAAAAGTGTAGAATTTTCAAATAGTTCTGTCACATTTTCAACAATTTTTGATCGATCAATTAGAACCTCAATATCACCAAAAACATCAGATTTTGGTAAAATAATTTCAGCTTTTTCACATTCTCCAATATTTTCAGAAGGTGCAATTTGAAGAACAAATTGATCAGATGGAACATTAGGAGAATTTGTCAATTCACAGGCTTCATATGATTTAATCATTAATGGATAATCAACTTTTACATAGATTAAATATTTTCCAAAATTTAATGTCATCTTTTTCGGTGAAGTAGAAACAAAGAATCCACGTTGAACATTTCTTGAAAAAAAGTTGAAACCATTTGAATGAAGATGAATCACATATTTACAATCAATTTTATCACGAAGATTTAAAAAGAAACCAAATTTTGCACCATTACATTTTTCACCAAATTCAAATTTCAGAGATGGAACAGGTTGATTAATACCAATTCGAAAAAAGTATGGTATCATTACGGTAGAATTTAATAGATTTATTTTAACACTTTTATTTCCATCAAAAGATATTCCATTTGGAAGCATTTCATCATTATTATTGTTTTCAGTTGTCCACAAATAATGGTCATCATGTCCAGCAAAAGTTTCATTCAATTCAAGTTTTCCAGTATCATTCATTTTTAAATCTTCTACTTCCATATACGGTGGCTAAAGAAAATTAGATAAAAATTGTTTAAATTGAAAAAGTTTTACCATAGTCATAAAAACTTGACAATTAAATGTACCATTGACTTGCAGATCCATAACATGTTTTGTATTATCTTTTTCATAAACTTGAAAAGGTACACCAGATGCAAAGCAGTAACCACCTGTTAAAGGTTCATAGATTTCTTCAATTAATTTATACTTATAAAAAAATCTTTGTTTATTACCTAAAAATATATTAATAATATTATATATCTTCACATAAATACAAACATACCGTAACATTTTTCATAGAAAAGCGCACGTACTTTTGTTTTATCCCCATATTTTATTGCCATTACTGTACCTTGAATGTATTCGTCTGCGTTCATCCGAAGTGTAAATTGCAAGGTACCTTCTGTATCTTCACATTTTCCATTTCCTGTTGGAGAATATAGTTGCATATCAGGAGCCAAGCCGTTAAATGATATATCTTTTGGAAAAATAAGTTTAATTGGTTCTTTCAAAACATGAAGAGCAACATGTCTAAAATTGTACAGTAGTTGGTAATTTAAAAAAGACTAAAAAACATACGTTTTACCATCAATTACAGTAGTATAAAATCGTTGATCACCATCATATTCAACTGACCCAACCAAAGTGATAACAAATAAGCATACAAAAAATAAATAAAATTCTTTCATTTTTTTGATTCAAAAACTAGCCCTCACTGTTTGACAACTAAAAGTTTGTTGAAACTTTTTTTTTGAGGCAAATGAAAAAATATTTTTTATGCAAATTTGTAGCAGTTTTTTGACAGTATTTATTAATTTTTAATTCAGATTGTATACCGTTTTGAAAAAAATTAATCATTGCAGTATTTTTTTCCAAGATTTTTTACAACAGAAAGATTTAGAAAAAATTAAATACAAAAACTCATGTGTTAGGGGCTGTCCAGATCCGACGTCGGTGTTTTTTGCAAAATATTTAACCCCACCGCCCCCTAAATCTGGTAGCGTCAGACTTGGCTTTGACCCCTCCCCCCTTCCGTCTGAAAAATCGTCAGATTTTATAAGAAATGCTTAAAAAACTAAAAAAATCTTATTGATTCAAAAACCATTAATTTTTCTTTAATTAATTCGAAGTTTTTCAAAAACATTTATGTAAGCAAAAGGATCTGCTGAAGCTTCAATAATTGGCAATCCACCTGGATCATTATTATTATCTTCTTCTTCAATTTCCATATCACTTTCGCCAGCTTCAGGATCACGTTCCAAAAGAGAGTAATCTGATTCATGGCATACTTGACTTTTTCGGCAGGCTAATTTAGCTTTTTTGTGGAAAAATATGTTCCGCACTATAAAAAAAAAGAAATAATGATGCAAAATTTGCGTCACTTTAAAATACAAGTTTAGAATGATTAAGATTTTTGCTTAACCATTTTTAAACTTTTTTTAAAATTATAGATCCAAAAATACAAATTTTTTGAGCGTTTTTCTCTATGCAGAAAATTTTCTGCAATAAATGCGTTTAGTAAAATTGTTGGAAGAA
>CABFKO010020243.1:725-13124 GCA_901766855.1 Panagrolaimus sp. ES5
AGAAGGTGTAAAAGTCATTTGTTTATCAGCTGAAAAATAATCAGTTCTTAATCAGAAGCAGTACAGTTTTTTTAAAAAACAGACCAATAAAGTCAAGAAGAAATTGTAAATTCATTCTTGAAAATTTTATATGACAGATAATTCCACGAAGTTCATTTTTAATTGCAAGATCCAAATTAAATTCTTCAGATTCAGCAGCTTCTTTTTTAAGGTTTGCTTGTTGAAGAGCCCAGTGATATACCTAAAATAAAATATTAGTTCATTGTAATATTTAAAAAAATAGAAAAAGCATACCTTAACAAAAAATTGTTCTTCATCATAATTTCTATCAACGGTTACCAAAATTTCAATAAATGATTTTTCGTAGAAAAAAAAATCATCAGCTTTAATTAAAGCATCCAAGTTTTGACAAATAAATCTTTTAAGTGATTTAAGGTATTTTGATAGAGAATAGCTTTGAGCAAAATCTGCTTTTTCAAAAATATTAATCATATCAATATCATTTTCAAGTTTTGATAAAAAGACATCACAATATTCTTTTAATGTTGGGATACCATAGAATTCTGCCATGCCAGCAATTGAAAAAACAGTTTCATTACTTAATGCACATGTTCCAGAATAAATAAAACAAAGAAATTGCCAGAATTCTTCATAACCATAATGTTCAATTTTGATAGTTTCATTCTGTTCAGCTTTTTTTGACCATCTTTTAGAGAACTGTCTTTGGAAAACTTCTGATGCAGAACAAAGGTTAAACTTATGAGCGTAAATTAACTAAAAAATTGGAAAATAAATTACAGATACATTAAAATGACAATTTAAAATGATTACTTTTTTATCAACTTCAAATGTAACATCAAAATGACCCGTTTCCATATCTTGAGCAATAAAAAGATCCATTTTTTGGAGTTGCATCATGAAAACATTTTTTTGTATCATTTGTGTATCATCTTCATCTTCCGCTTCGGATTCAGATTCATCTTCTTGTTCACATTCATCACAAAAGTTTTCATCTTCATCAAAGCGATTAAGAGAAGAATGTTGAGACATACTTTGATGCAATACAAGTTTTTAGCCAAAATCTTCTTTATTTAATAATAATAAAATAAGAGAAACAACTTGAAGAAGTTTAAATAAACACGAGTTGAACGCTTACAATTTATGTGACTTTGAAAAGTAGTAAAAAAGTTTTACAAAAAGTAATCGTTTCGAGAATATTAAGCAGGCGCTTTGCTTGAACATCCTTTTTTTTTTCAACTCAGCTTTAGATTCACAACTTTCTTCAATTTCACTTATTATAGTTCTTTTATTCTTCATTATTTAAAATAAAAGTAGAATTATTAGTAAAAAATTCAAATTAGAGTGAAATGTTTAAATTTGATAAAAACCCTGAAATGTATTGATTTAAATCTGTTGTTTGTTAAACATTTGTAATCAATATTTTATTATTAATTTAGTATTGAAGAATTGATAACCAGTTTGCTTTTTGTTTGAAATTTTTTAAATAGTTTAAGTCATCTTTATTATTTTACTATTCCACAAAACATGGTAAACAAATTTCAATTTATGTTATCAGCTACAATAATCGGGTTTTTTCACGTAGTAATGATAATATGCTTTTAAAGATTTTTTTCATTTTATCGTCCATATAAAATTTTTGCGCAATATGAAAAACTGTAAAGAAGACGGTATTTTTATGAAAATAAATTTTAAATATGGATTACAAATTAATGTTTTATTTTTAAATCGTCGGTTTCGTTGAAGAAATAATAGCAACCAGAAATCAACGTAATAAAGATGAACATAAACATGTAAAATTTTAATAAAACAATAAGGATTTTCAGAGTTTAACTTAAAAAAAATCAAGTTTTCCACAAAATATTATGTAATAAAAAAAAGTTTGTAAAATATTTGAGTTTTATTTGTAAAACATGTTGCAAAATAAAAAATATTTTATACCGTAAAGGAATACACTCCTAAATAACTTTCGTCATAGTTATTGTCGTTTCTTTTTATTTATTCTAACAAAAAAAATTTTCAAAAGTCAAATCGTTATAAAGGAGTGTCATCATCCTTAAAAATACCATTGTTATTTGACAGAGATTCATTTTTTAGGAAGAAGTTCCTTCTATCACGTCAATGGAAAAAAGAAAGAATGTGATACTCAACTTTTTATTAGCTTTCATGGCACTCCTTTTTTAACCATGAACCATATATTCATCACTTTTTCGTGTTATTATGTGTTCAACTTTGTCATATTTTTGTGCCGATACTAAAAAATGATAAACGTTTTTTTCACAAAAAAATAAAAGTTTGCACAAGTCTGAATCATTTTTTTCAATTATTTATATATGAGTGATTTTGCTTTTATTTTTTATTTCTTTTATCATTTTAAAAAATTTTTTGTGATGTTGCAGACTTGAAGCTTTGTTAACGTAATTTCTCTCTCTCATTAAGGGAGTCAAAAATTATACCCTTTTATTTCTTTTCTTTTTTTTGTCTATGTATTCTTATCGGTAAAGGTAAAAGCTTTATTTCCTAGAAAGTTTGTTGTATTTCTTTCTTCTTTCTTTTGTACTCGTTTACTTTGTTGTGCCTTTTTTTTCTTTCCCTCATTTTTTGATTAATCATTTGTTACAGAAATTGATGTTATTCGTCACCCCTTTTTTTCTCTCAAAAAACTTAAAACTTTTTTACATTTTTTAAAACAAAGTGTTAAAATAAGTTCTTTTTTTGCAATGATCGTCTCAATGTCCGGTCAATGCGTTGCTTGCTTGCTTGCGCAAAGGAAGTTAATGCTTTTTTTTATGCAATTCTTCCTCTCTTTTTTAAGTTTGATCTCTTTTTCGAGGACGAGCAAAAGGTTAACGATGTGGAAAAAGCATTGTTAAACTTTTTTTTGTTGCTCTCAAAAATGGATTTTCATTTATCTAAAATTGTATCTCTTTCAATTTCGTTTGTTTTTTTTTTAAATCCTTCTTTAATAAAAATGTTTTATTTTTACCTGTTTTTAAAAAGAATTTGAAAGCCAAATTCATTAAAAATTTAGAAAAAAAGGGATAAGTTCATGTTGACAAAATTTGTAAATTTAACCAAAAAAATAAAGGCAAACATTGCTAAAGTCTAGAGAAAAGTTTTGAAAGTGTACCTTTTTCTCTTCTTTCCATTTTTCTGTTCCTTTTTTTTTAATACATGAGCTGTTTTATAGGCTTTTTCTGTCTACTTTTTTGTTTAAAAAAGGTTAAATAAATTTTTTTCAGTTATAAAAAGTATTTTTAGTCTATTTTATCTAATAATAATATCATTCTCACTCCCCCTTAAAACCTTTTAATCCATGCTCAGATAAAGGGGTGCTTTTTTTCAAAAAGTAAAAAAATAACGATTTTTTCGAAAGGTGATTTTTGAATTTTTATTATGTATTTCATTAAAAAACATTTAATAAAATAAAAAAGTTTAAATTTTTAAGTAGCAGACAGAGAGAAAAAAAGGTAAAGTAAAATAATTGATTGAAAATTACCCCCTTTTTTTAAAAAACTAAAGTATTTTTTTCTTTTTGCTTTTTCTCTTTAAATGTTTTTTTGATAAGCTTTGTGTCAACTATGTCTTTATTTTATGGAATGTACTTATCATGTTTCTTCTTCTCATCAAAAAAAAATTGGAAACGTCATTAAGGATCTTTACAGTCCTTTTTTTGTGCCTTTTTTCATATTTTCTTCTCACTTTTTTGTGATTGTTTTAAAATGAAGAAGCATGAATGGCGTCAGATGAATGAAAATAAAATTGTTTATAAATAGCGTGAAAAAATATGATGTTTTGTTGCTTCTTCTTTTTTTCTTTCTATTAAAGTAGGAAAAATAATTAATCTTTATTTAATTGCAGTGTTGTTGCTGCAGATTTTTGCAACATAAAATAATATTCATGCAATGGGAAAAATATCACAGTTAAAACTTCTTCTTTGGAGAAATTGGTTAACTCAAATTCGGTCACCATGGTTTACTGCATTAGAATTTATTTTGCCATTAGTTTTAATTTGTATCAGTTTTGGTGCCATGATTGGAGTTGGTTAAAATTTACAAGTTTTGAGTTTATGAATAATAAATTTTTAGTTGAGAGGAACATTTGAAAAAGATCATGGTGTGACACATTATCCTGAATGGCCTGCTACCGGATCATCAATAGATTTTTTTATTCCACCAAATAGTACAGATGTTACGGTAATTTTTCGCCGCCATCCAAAAAAAGATTTTTCAAAAATCAATTTATAGGGAACTATTTTTGATATAAAAATTTTAACGGGAGATAGAGGTGATTGTCCATTTCTACAGAGTGATACAGCATATGTTGGAGGCAAAAATGTTACAACTATTACAGTTTCTTTTCCATTTGCACCAAATACGGCCATGACTAGAGGCGTCATGGATATTTTAACTGTAAATAAATTTATATTTAATGATAGATTTAAACGAATTTTTTAGCAACGATTTAATCATGATGATCTCACTCCGTTACTCCTTCAATTGCTGCCAGAGTTATCAAGCGTCTTAAAAAATTTTACAATTGTAACACGGGCTTCATCAACTCCTTTTGAAAATGAAGCAGCCATGGTTGATAATATTACACAATCTTTTGTTAAACAGTGTGATAACCCAATCATTGGTAAATATTTTTGAAAATAGTTTAAAGCATTATTTTTTACATTATTTTAGGAGGGATTGTTTTTGATGATGATTTTGCAAAGAGTACTCCAGACACCCCAAATTTAAACATTGGTTACAAAATTCGATTAGCAAATACAAAGCGAAGATCACAACCAAAAGGTCAAGGCTTTCAACCGTGGGAAACAAAGCATATTTTTTCTGTAATTTATATTTCTGGTCCAATAAATCGAGATGAATCAAGTGGTGGTGAGCCTGGATACTGGCAAGAAGGCTTTTTAACAATGCAACGTGCCATTGATGTTTCTGCAGGATTATACATTAAAAATAAGGGCCCGATTGTAAATTATACGTTTGATCCTATGGACCCAAATGAATGGGGGCTTAGCTTTCTTACGGTAAATTTGTATCACTGTTTCAATGATCTTTGAATCCAAATTGATGTATTTTAGCTTCAACGTTTTCCATTTCCTGCATATTCATCAAAAATTATTGAAGTTGGAGCATTCTTTCTTCCAACTGTAATTGTTTTCTCATTTATGACAAGTGTTATTTATATTGTAAGACAAATTGTTATGGAAAAAGAAAATCGTTTAAAGGAATACATGAAAGTAATGGGATTGGCACAATGGGTTAATTGGATAGCATATTTTATTATAAATTATATTAAATTGGCTTTGACAGTTGTTGTATTATCTATTTTAATGTATTTTGTAACGGAAAAAAGTGATCCGTCGATTGCATTTGTTATGTTTTTACTTTATGCTCTTGATGCAGTTTGTTTTTCATTTATGATTTCAACATTTTTACAATCTGGTACTGCTGGAACATTAATGGCAGTCGTTGGATGGATGTTACTGTATTTTTGGTATTCATATTTTGGAAATCTTGATCAACAATCTCCATCAACGTTAGGTGTACGATTAGTAAATTGCATTAATCCGGATATTGCTGTAAGTCTTGGAATAAATTTAATTGCACAACATGAAACACAAGCAAGTGGAATGCATTGGGGTGATATTACAACTCCACCATCCCCTGATGAATCCCTTACAATGTTACATCTTTTTATTATGCTTGTTGTTGATGCATTAATTTTTCTAATTATTACTTGGTATGTTGAAGCCGTTAATCCGGGTGGAGAGGGTGTACCCCAAAAACCATGGTTCTTTGTTTTGGTAAGAAATTGTATAAGCATTATTAACATAGATTAATGATTAATCTTTAAGCCATCATATTGGTTCCCACGATCAAATAAAAAACGAGGTGGTTTTCAAGATCAATTAGCAATTCATGATAATGTTCCACTTACAAATATTGAACCGGATCCAACTACCCTTTCTCCAACAATTGTTATTTCGAATTTATGCAAAACATATGGAACAAGTTTTATGAAAAAATTATTTGATTGCAAATTTGGTAAAACCGGTGAAAAAAAGGCTGTAGATAATTTAAATTTTAAAATGTATGCCGGACAATTAACAGCACTTTTGGGGCATAATGGAGCAGGAAAAAGTACAACATTTTCAATGTTAACAGGCGTTATTCCATCCTCATCTGGTACAGCTTACATAAACAATTACAATATTCTCGATGCTTTACCTGAAATTCGTAAATGTCTGGGTCTTTGCCCTCAATATAACACACTTTTTGATACACTAACTGTAATGGAACATTTGGAATTCTTTTGTAAACTTAAAGGGCGCATTTGGGATCCTCAAGAAGCAATGGATATTTTATGCCGGTTAAAAATTGAATTTAAAAAAGATGCTCTTTCATGTACTCTTTCGGGAGGTCAAAAACGAAAACTTTCTTTATCAATTGCTCTTATTGGGGGGTCTGAAATTGTGATGCTCGATGAACCAACTTCTGGAATGGATCCAGGGGCACGACATGAAACATGGACATTATTACAAACTGAAAAAGCAAAGAGAACAATGCTTCTTACAACACATTACATGGAAGAAGCAGATCTTCTAGGAGATCGAATTGCAATTATGGCACATGGACAACTTCAATGTTTTGGTTCAAACATGTTTTTAAAAAATCTTTACGGAGCTGGATACCATTTAACAATCGTTTATCAACATGGCCTAACCCCTCAACAACAACAAAAATCTTATACTGATACATTGTATTTACTTCAAAAATATAGTGCTCGAGCTGAAATGCATTCTGCTGTTGGAACAGAAGGCCTTTTCCTTCTACCAAATTCAGATCGCCATGTTTTTCCTGCAATGTTTAGAGAATTGGAAGATATTCAAGCGGATTATAATATTGAATCTTTTGGTGTTTCTATCACTACTATGGAAGAAGTCTTTTTAAAAGTTAATGAACTTGCAAATGAACGAAAACGTCTTGAAGAAGGTGCAGAAGAAGCAATGGATTATGGTGATCATAATCGAGAATATGAGAAACTTGAAAATGCTCGTACAAGTGTTCGATATACTGGTGGAGCATATTACTGGCAACACACAAAAGCACTTTTTATTAAACGTGGAATTTACTTTTTACGAAAATGGACGCAATTTATTCCTCAACTTATTATTCCTGTTTTGTACATGGCTCTACTGGTTTGGGCTTCTGGGCAAATCCCTGGTCCTAAAGAACAAGATCCCTTAAATTTGGATATGTTCCCATATGCAAAAGGCGAAAAGGCAAATGTTTATGCTTTATCTTCACTGGCAGAGTGAGTTTCTTATTTAAAAATTTAAAAATAAAAGTGTAATTATGTAGATCGATAAAAACAATTATAATGGGTGAAAATAAAGGATTGGATTTGGATAATATAACAACAGATTCAAGTGGTTCTGACATGTTGGATAGGATTGTAAAAGATACAAAATCTGTAAGTAAATATCATAGAAAAAGGATTTTCTTACAAAAAAATTATTTTTAGGAAGGTACCCGTCATTTTGGTTTACATAATCCAGTGGGCTTTAATTATGCCAACACAACCATCAGTTTCTTAAATAGCCTTAATATTACAAATAGTTTATTTAACAATTTTGCATTACATTCTCCTGCTGTTAGTGTTGTTATCGCTGATACTTATCTTCTTCAAAAATATCTTAATCGTTCTGATATTAACGTTCATGTTGTCAATCATCCCCTTCCTCCAACAAATTCAGATACACTTAAAAATAAAGATATCAGTGGATCATCAGCTTTTCTCTTTGGTTATGCCGTGATTGTTTCAATGAGTATGGTAGTATCTGGTTATTCAAGCTTCCTCATTCGTGAACGTAAAAAGAAATCAAAGCATATGCAAATGATGGCAGGTATTCGTCCATGGCTTTATTGGCTTACAACAGCTGTTTGGGATGGCGTCTGCTTCTTAATTCCAACATTCCTTTTCATTCTCGTCTTTAAATTATTTAACATTAAACAATATGTATCTCGAGGTGAAAGTATTGCAGATCTAATTATAATTATGCTTTTATATGGGTCAGTTAAAAAGAAATCAAAAAGTATTAAGTTTAATTTTAATTTTAATTTTAGATGGACAGCAATTCCATTTGTTTATTCATTTTCTTTTGTTTTTGATACAGCTCCAAAGGGATACACTTTAATTGTAATGTTCAATATTGTTACGGGAATGATTGGATCAATTGCTGTTCCAATTATATCCCAAACTGCGAATGATGATATAGCGTATACATGGGAAGTGTTGCTGTCATTTGTATTCCCAACATACAGTTTAGCAAATTGCTTCACAAAAGTTTATAACAATGAATTTGGTCGTGAAGCTTGCGCTACCGTATGCAAAACAGAAATCTTTGCTAAACTTGCACCAAATTGTTGCGGAAATGAAGATGGCATGTTTTTTAGTTTCCAATAATCAAATTAATAACAAACGCTTTTTAAGAACGAATTTATACAAATAACATCCTTAATACATTCAACAAAAAAGGTCTTGCATTTGCAATCATCTTTTTCATCGTTCAAGGATTCTTCTTTTGGTTTACAACAATTGCAATTGAAAAAAATTGGTGGACAAAAATTAGAGGAATGTGTAAAGGAAGAGGCAAAAAGGGTTTTGCCAATAATGGATATACATGGGATGATGAAATGCAGGCTGATTCCATTGAAGATTCAGATGTTATCGCAGAAAAACATAGAATGGCAAATGCAAATGGTGATGATGCAACAGTAATTGTAAAAGATATTAAAAAAACATACGGTAATAATACTGCTGTTAAAGGTATTACCTTCCATGTCGACAAAGGTGATTGTTTTGGATTACTTGGAGTCAATGGTAAGACACATATTCAACAAATGAAAAATGCTTAAATATCTTTAATTGGTATAGGTGCTGGAAAAACATCAACATTCCAAATGTTAACTGGTGAAAATGATGTGACTGAAGGTGATGCATTTATAAGTGGATATAGTGTTCGAACGAATTGGAGAGATGCTGGTGAAAGAATTGGATATTGTCCACAATATGATGCCATTATTAAAGAAATGAGTGGCGAAGAAACTCTTTTCATGTTTGCTCGAATTCGAGGTATTCATGAGGATCAAATTCCAACTGTTGTTAATTCAATCATTGATGCAATTGGAATTGGAATTTATGCAAAACGTCAAATAAAAACATACAGTGGTGGCAACAAGCGACGTCTCAGTTTAGGTATTGCACTTGTTGGAATGCCAGAAGTTCTTCTTCTTGATGAACCAACATCTGGTAAGCATAAATCAATAAAAAATAAAATTAGCCAATACGGACCCGCTAATAAAAATATGCAGCCGCCTAACACAAAAAAATTTTGCAGGTGTTGATCCAAAAGCAAGAAGAGTTATATGGGATATTCTTTCAAAAGTACGTGAGCTTGGAACTGCTCTTGTTCTAACATCTCATAGTATGGAAGAATGTGAAGCTCTTTGTACAAATCTTGCAATTATGGTATACGGTAAATTTAAATGTCTTGGATCTGCACAACATATTAAAAGTAAATATGGAGAAGGATATACCTTACTTATTCGAGTTGATGAGAATAATGCAGAAAAAGTTAAAAGAGAAATTTTTGCTCGTTTCCCTGGTTCAATTTTAAAAGTACGTAAATTTATTTTAATTTTGCAAATAATAATGACGGCATTACAGGAACAACATGTTCAACAATTAAATTTTGAATTAAAAAGAAATCAGCGACAAACATGGTCAATGCTTTTTGATGAATTAGAATCAATGTGTGAACCATTTAATATGAGTGATTATTCATTATCCCAAACCACCCTTGAACAAGTGTTCCTTGAATTTTCACGTGAAGCCGCAATTATGTCTGCTTCTCCCGGATCACCAAAAACAAATGGATATCATATTGCAGATAATAAAAAAGATATCAATGATGGATTAATTGATGTTTCTTTTTAAAAAAACAATTTTCAAATAAAAAATCTCCTTATAATTTTTAAGCGCGCAGAACGGGTGCGTAACCTTAATTAGTCAGTCAAAACAAATCAAAACACAAAAATTTTTAAAAAAATGCTATCTTCGCCATATCTTTGTTGTTCAGTTTATATTTTATACATTTTTGCTTTTATGTTGGGTAATTTAAAATAAATTTTTATTAAAAATTTTTAAATCATGAATGAACACTATTGATGAATTATTAATATACAAGGGGCGCCACCGCTAAAGCCGGTACTTTTGAGCATTGGGTTGAGCACAGGGTTTTGCATGGGAATGATCAAAAACATGCCATAATTAATTAATCAGTTAAAAATTTTTATACAAAACATTTCTACATTTCATTTTGTACACTGTTTTTTCATACTTTTTAACATTCTCATTTAAAAAAATTTTTTTTAAGCAAAAATTCAATTGCGTTCTAGAAAATTCTACCGTATACCTACAGTATTCATGTTGACCTCAATGTCATATGTCCATCAGATGTCCTACACAAGGGTCCCACTATACCTAAAAACCCTCCTAGGATTGCTTTGCTAGTTTTAAAAATTTGTTTAAATATGTCAGCGCACAAACTTATCGAACACCCTGATAATTCTATATTTTTCATGGCACGAAAACAACAACAACATTTTAACTTTTTTTTAAATGTTCAACTTTGTATTTTTTAAAATTCAAATCCATGATTTCGTGTTTGATCGATCGCGAAAAAAACTGATTCTTTATTTTATCTATTTTCTTAATTTTTAGTGTTCAAGTATGACTACTTTAAACCGTGCAATAAAAAAGAAGAAAGTTCATGGAAATCTTCTTCCTCTTGTTGCTGCTTCTTCTTCTGCATATTCATTTCGAGAAAGACCATTGCAAAAAGATGTAACTAAATCTCAAAGCTCCGTTCATACAAAAGTTTTTCTTGAAAAAGCTCCATCTTCTTCTTCTATGTTAAATTCAAGAAATGGTAATACTGGAGACAAGAAGCGTGGGCGACCTGCTGCTGATACTGCATCTGCGCCGAATGACACTGTTTTTGAACAAGAAATGGAAGGAATTCCTGAAGTCATGGAAGAAGATATTGCTGTTTCATCGAATAATTGTGTACCTGAACCAATGGATGATATATCAAAAAATAGCAATTTACCTGGACCAATGGAAGAAATTTTTGTTCCAGAAGAAAATGAAGTCATTCAAGATATGAATGATAATATTTCTCAACCAGAAAATGATACTGTATCTGCTTCTATGAGTGTCAATGCATCACATCCAAAAAAAGATGATGGAACAACTCGATCATCATTGATTCCAAAATCAAAATCATTCAATGTTGCTGAAATGAGAGCTATGATCGCAGAATGGGATGTAAGTTTTTTTTAAATTTTTTATCTCTCTTTATGTATTATACATATTTTTAGGCAGATAAATTTAAATCTTATCAACAAACTTATCGTATGGAGACTCAACTCGTCAAAAATGCATACCGACTCAAGTATATTGCTATGAGAACTGCTGCAAATCCACATGATTTGAGTGTTTTTACTGAGCCTCCTATTGATTTTGAAGTTAAAGAAAGAGATAGAATTTTTTCTGCAACTTTTTCTGCTTTTCAACCAAAGAATATTTTTGAAGATAGTGATGACGAAGAAGAAGAAGCAAAGTAAGAAGTTGAATGATGAAAAATGATTGTGATTTTTTTGCTGATTTTTAATGAATATTATTTTTTTAATGTTTGTTATTTATGTAATAAAAATTGTTGAATTCATAATGACTTTTGAGGTTTCACAGTTCAATTTTTTGAGAAACAGTATCCTGGCTAGGTGTCCGGGGTATAAGGTATATCACAGGGTTATATTTTAGGTTGTAAAAAGTAATTTAACCAAAAAAAGAATCAAAATAATTCTAATAACAATAAATAGGAAACAATAATTTACAAAATTACAATTAAAACAATTATTAATTAAAAAAATAGCGCAAAATCCTCCAACAGTAACTACCAAGTTTATTTTTAAAAAGAAAAAAAAGATAAAAAAAGTGGAACGAAAAAGAACTTATTTTTCGTTCTTTTGTCTAGCAATGTGCCGAGCAAAATGCGACTTTACGTTTTTCTAAATAAATGCTTTTTCCGCTCACTTTCTCTCATTTTATTTTATCGTAATCAGAAAAAAATTCTATATATGATAGGCATAACTGCTAATTGGATCAAAGAGGATCAAAAAATTTGACTGAAAAACTACCGTAATTATTAAATTTTTTTATCAGTTATCTTTTTGATCAGTACCAAAACTATAAGTTTTTTAAATCAATTATTATTAATATTAAAATTCTGCGTTTTTTGGTACC